>PVKV010005818.1:72940-111395 GCA_004027835.1 Alouatta palliata | reverse complement strand
ACATGGTGAAACCCCGTCTCTATTAAAAATACAAAAATTAGCCGGGCATGGTGGCACGTGCCTGTAGTCCCAGCTACGCGGGAGGCTGAGGCAGGAGAATTGCTTGAACCCAGGAGGCGGAGGTTGCGGTGAGCCGAGATCGCGCCATTGCACTCCAGCCTGGGTAACAAGAGTGAAACTTCGTCTCAAAAAAAAAAAATAAAATAAAATGAAATGAAAATGAAAAAGAAACACCTCTCGGGTAGAAGAAGGGCAGATATTTTATCCAGAATTCAAATAGATAAGCTTTAGGGTGAGTCTCAGAGGGGAGAAAGAGCCAGACCCCTTCTTATTCTGAGATCAAAACCTTGGGTGAGGCCAGGTGCAGTGGCTCATGCTTGTAATCCCAGCACTTTGGGAGGCCAAGGTGGGCAGATCACCTGAGGTCAGGAGTTGGAAACCAGTCTGGCCAACATGGTGAAACTTCATCTCTACTAAAAATACAAAAGAATTACCTGGGTGTGCTGATGGGCACTTGTAATCCCAACTACTTGGAAGGCTGAAGCAGGAGAATTGCTTGAATCGCTCCTCGGAGGTGGAGGTTGCAGTGAGCTGAGATAGTGCCACTGCATTCCAGCTGGGGTGACAGAGCAAGACTCTTCTCAAAAAAAAAAAAAAAGCAAAAACCCTAGGTGAGGAGGGAAGTCCATCCATAGGACCTCCCAGAAGTTTAGGGAACCTGACAGTATAGGAGACCTGAGCTTCCACTTTTGGGGGCTGAGATGCCAGAGCGTGCAGGACCCCCATTAGAGGCTTCTTGAAGCTGGCTGTGCAGTGGGGGCTGTCTAGGCAGGTGCCCTTTTGCTGAGGCTTCCTGGAGAAACAGAAAGATGGGGAACAGGCCAGGGTACCCTGAGAAGTCCTGAAGTTTTGGAGAGGAGGACACAGGGTAGGTGGACCCAACAGAAACCAAGGCCCACACAGGAGATGCCAGTCTGTGTGTCAGACCCAGTCTCATCTCAGGTGACAGTACCGCCTGCTCCTTCCTGACCTCCCCTTCCCTGCAGCGTGCACAAACCATACCTGAGCCACTCACAGTGATTCCGAGCTGCTCACAGTGAATTAGAGCCACAGGATTCTAAACTAGTTGAGGGATCAGAAGGAAATTTAAGCTTCAAGATTCCCTGAGTCTACCTCAATGGGTACAATTAAGTTTTAAGTAAAATGTGAGGATGGAAAACAAATTCTGGTTATAAAAAAAAAAAAAAAAAATCCCACCCACCACCCCCCAGAGCTTTTTTTTTTTTTTTTTTTTTTTTTATTTTGCATGCCCAACTTCCAGGCCCATGAAATCCTCACCTGTTAGGTAGGAAGGTCTCTTAAATTGTGCTTTCACAATTCAGCCACCAGCTCAGAGGCTCAGATCGACTGCACTTTGGAAATTCCTGGGGGGCTTTTATAAGACAGACCAAGCCAGGGCCCATTCCAGATCAGTTACATCAAGATTTCTGGGAATGGGGCTCAGGAAATGTGTAATTAAAAAAAAAAAAAAAAAAAAAAAAAACTCCCTAGTTCATTATCATGAACTATCAAAATTGAGAACTACTCTCCAACCTCAAATCCAAAACCAATGCTCAGCTGAAGTCCCTAAACCGGCCAGGCTGCCCTGAAGGCCCAATGCCTGGGGTCTGCTCTTTACGGGATTTCTGGCTCCATCCTCCAGGAGTCTCTGGGGCACAGGGTAGCTCGGTGCTGCTGCTCTCCCACTTTACGTCCATCATTGCTCCTCTGCCCTCCCAGGTGCAGCTCAGATCACAGCCAGGCCCCTCCCAAACCACCCCGTCCTCTATGCAATGTCTCTCATGGAACCTTTCAAATTTCTGCAGCTTTCTGACCGACGAATTTATTGTCTATTGATTGCGTGGGATTCATTACTTTCTATTGAGTGCTCATGGTGCTGGTATTATGTAGAAATGCTAATTCCTCAATAATTTATACCATATGTGGATCATTCAAGGCAAGAAACACTCTTTTTCTCCTTTTTATAGATTTTGTTCATTTCCTTCTGGGGAGCATCATGATCCACATGAAATCCAGAAAATGAATACGTCAAATTATTTTGATTTGCAGCCAGGCTTACAATGCGGTCTTGGCTTCCCATCGACACTGCTATTGGATGGTAACTCAAGAGGAATTGTGGTCTTCAGGCAGATGAGCCAAGAAGTGGGGGTGCTGTCCCCGAGAAGGGTATCAAGCAGGGTTGAGATGGCCCTGAGTCACTCAGCAAGCCCCCCACCCTCTAGGCGGTTTCTGTTCTCACCCCACAAGCCCAGCTTTCTCTCTCCTGGAAATTAGAAAGGCAGTGAACAGAAAAGTTTTCTTTGCTCTAAAAGTAAGGACCCCCTCCCCCACCAACCTGTGTTCTCATGTCCAGAATCCCTTCCCAAAAACTAAGCCTAAAGAATGCCTTTTTAAAAAAAAAAAAAAGTAATAAACAGAAAGTCATGGTTTAGAGTACATGCTCCAAAAAGGTCAACCTGGGTCTAAATCCTGGCTTCTATGTAAACTTGGCCACATTGCTTTGCCTTTCCACCTCTATTTCCTCAACTTCAAGTCGAGGATGCTGTGGAAATGGAACATGCCCCAGCTTAGCACAGCTTGCCTCGGAGACAGTGAACCTGAACTCTATCCTCCCCAGCTTGGGTTGTGGGAGGGTCATGAACTCCGAGCATCTGGAGTTCCAGACTCCGTACTGCACCTGTCTACAGTTGCTCTCCTGTGCAATGCCCATAGGTTTTGTTTAAACCAATGATGTTCAGATGTACGGACTTATTCCGTCTACTTCAGAGTGCTGGTTTCCGATATCTAATCAACAGAAGTGCCATGAACTATATGCCCTTCTCCCCCAGCATTTCAAAATCATGGCTTTTCCCTCTTAGCAAAGTGCTTGATAAATTTCTTCATGGATGTATATTTCCTTCCTAACTCTCAGAGTTCAGAAATCAAGCTGTTTTTCCTCTGGGTGGTCTTTGTTTTCATCACTGACAAAAACAGCAGTACTGTTGTATAGGATGTTGAAATAATATACGTATGACATGCTTAGCTTAGCACAGTGCCTGAAACAAGGAAGGGCCTCTCTCAGTGCTACTCATGAGTCTGGCATTAAGTAGTGTCTCCACAAATATTTATTGAATAAATGAAGATAGTATGTATGTATGTATGTATGTATGATTATTTATTTATTTATTTATTATTTATTTATTTAGACTGAGTCTTACTCTCATCTCCCAGGCTGGAGTGGAATGGCACAATCTCAGCTCACTGCAACCTCCACCTCCTGGGTTCAAGCGATTCTCCTGCCTCAGCCTCCCCAGTAGCTAGGATTACAGGTGCATGTCATCATGCCCAGCTAGTTTTTGTATTTCTAGTAGAGACAGGATTTCATCATGTTGGCCAGGCTGTTCTCAAACTCCTGACCTTAGGTGATCTGCCTGCCTTGGCCTCCCAAAGTGCTGGGATTGCCTGGCATTTTTTTTTTCTTTTTTGAGACAGGGTCTTGCTCTGTCACCTAAAGTACAGTGGTACAACCGTGGCTCACTGCAGTCTTGACCTCCTGTGCTCAAGCAATCCTCCCACCTCACCCTCCTGACAGCTGAAACTACAGGCACACACCACCACATCTGGCTAAATTTTTAATCAATTAATTTACTTCTTGTAGAGACTGGGTTTCACAATGTTTTTGAGGTTTATCTCAAATTCCTGAGCTCAAGCAATAGTCTCGCCTCAGCTTCCCAAAGTGCTGGGATTACAGGAGAGTCCCACTGTGCCTGGATAATGAAGGCAGTCTTTTACGCATTTCACATCCATTATCTCATTTGAATATCCTCCAAAAATTAATAAAACAGATTATATAGATAAGAAATCCGAGACTCAGAGGGCAAAGAATTTTGCCCATAACTGTATATCTAGCTGGGGTTAATCCAGAACTCAAGCGTGCACCCCAAGCTCCAGGTGTAAAGTGCTCTTCTTCACAGAAAACTATGACTTGAGGTGGAGACTCTTATGGGAGGAAGCACGCAGTGCTCACACGGCACTTCCCTCCATCCCTTCCCTTCCTTTCCTTTTCCTCTCATTTGTCAAAGCCTCCCTTATCTACCTTCCCCAGTCCCATTTTCACTCTGAAATCAGTTTCCCTATGGGGAAAATGGGGGACAGGACATAATTTCCAAATTCACTGTCACCCTCTTTGACAGGACATAAGTTCTTGAGGTGTCGGTGGCTGGCACCCAGGTGCCTTTTCTGGATGCAGACAAAGTGGAAGAACTGGGAACACAAAGGACCCTGGTTCCTCAAAGGTGCCGCTAGAAGGTGCATTGGGCTGAGGAAAAAGAAAAGAGAAAGTGAGGGCAAGAAAGAAGAAAGCTAAGCAGCAGGAGGTGCAGGAGTTAACAGCAAGGCTTTAGACCAGATAACACAGGTTCAAAACCCAGCTCTGCCACTTATTTGCTGTGTGACCTTGAACAAATCCCTAAACCTCTCTGTGCTTTAAAGTTTTTATTGGTAAATGGAGATGATGCTAACAGTATGCAGCTCATAGGGCTGTCGTGGAGGTAAAAGGAGGTCATACAGGTAAAGGACAGAATAGTCTGTCACATAGTAGGCACCCAATTGACATCTATTTTTATTATTTTGGGTTTGCTCATGGCAGGGCTTTCCTCTCAATGAAGCAATTCACCCCTTTTATCTGCAAAAAGACTGCCAGGCATTGCCACACATTCAGGCCCTCCAGAATCCAACCCCTACCCATCTCTCCAGCTTCTATCTCTTCACTTTATACAGCCCTCTGTTTGCCTCCCTGGGCCCTCAAGTCTGGCTCTCATTCTCTCTGGAGCTCAAGCCAGTCCCTCGATGTTAGTTCCTGTCTCTGTTCAGGCCTCCACTTCTCAGAAAGGCCTTGCCTGACTCCTATGGCACATTGAGACATTCATCAGGCTAAATGCCATCTTCTTGCATGAAAATGTAAACTCCAGAAAGACAGACAACCCTCAAGATGTGATGACATTTGCAATAGTCTGGGGCTGAGTTTGTTTTTGCATGTTTCTTCTTAAGGAATGCACATCGACATGCTTGCAAACCCATAGGGCATGTCCAAAGGACCACAAGCAGAAGCTGCAAGTCACCTACTTTTCGCCATTAGCCCTGGGTGCCACTTAAATTGGATGCCATGGAGAATTAGTACTTAATCAAAACAAATCCACAAATCCACATTTTCAAAAATTAAATTTGGAAGGCCAGGCTTGGTGGCTCATGTCTGTAATCCCAGCACTTTGGGAGGTCAAGGTGGGCAATCACCTGAGGTTAGGAGTTCGAGACCAGCCTGGCCAACATAGTGAAACCCTGTATCTACTAAAAATACAAAAATTAGCTGGGCATGATGGCATGTGCCTGTAATCCCAGCTACTTGGGAGGCTGAGGCAGAAGAATCACTTGAACCTGGGAGGGGGAGTTTGCAGTGAACTGAGATTGCACCATTGCACTCCAGCCTGGGTGACAAGATCGATACTACATCTCAAAAATAAGAAAAATTAATTTGGAAACTATGATCCTTCAAACAGGATAGCACTGGCAAAGAAATTTTTAAGGATTGGTAAATAAAGAACAGAATAAAGAGACCAGAAAAAGACGTAGGAGTTGTCCTGGTGTTCACGCTGCAGCAGGCACCCAGGTCCTTGCAGGCAGGCTGTTCCCAGCTTCCTGACAAAAAGCATTACTCAGGGGACGCTTCTGTACCTAACCAGCAGCAGCCACGGGACACACTAGTACATACATGGCCAGGCACAAAACGGCCTCAAAATTCCCAACCACAACACTAGAACCTTAAGAAGACAAAGCAGTGATGATATGGTTTTGGTCTGTGACCCACTCAAATCTCAGATTGAATTGTAATCCCCCGTGTTGGAGGTGGGAGTTGATTGGATCTTGGGGGTGACACCTAATGGTTTAGCATCATTCCCCTACTGCTGTCTCACAATAGAGTTCTCATGAAATCTGGTTGTTCTGAGTGTGTGTCACCTTCCCTTTCACTCTCTCCCTTCCTCCTGCTTCTTCAATGTAAGACATGCCAGCTTCCCACTCACCTTCCACCTTGACTGTAAGCTTCCTGAGGCCTCCCCAGCTGTGTTTCCTGTATAGCCTGCAGAACTGTGAGCCAATTAAATATCTTTTCTTTAACAATAACCCAGTCCCAGGTAGTTCTTTACAACAGTGTGAGAATAAACTAATACAAATATCTTTAAAATTCCAGAAGAAAATTGCAGAATTCTATACACCACCAACCTATCAAACAAGTATTAGGGTAGACTTAAGATTCTTTCAGAAATTAAATGCCTCAAAATTTAGAGACAATCCCAGGAATCTCAATGAAGTCATGGGGATGTAAGATGAGAAGGGAAGAAGGGTCAATGAGTGGCTGACAGTGAACAGGTTCCCACTGTGATGAGTGACTGGGTGACAGTGAACAGGTTTCCACTGTGGTGAGTGAGTGGGTGGCAGTGAACAGGTTCCCACTGTGGTGAATGAGGAGCTGACAGTGAACAGGTTCCCACTGTGATGAATGAGTGGGTGACAGTGAACAGGTTCCCACTGTGATGAGTGACTGGGTGACAGTGAACAGGTTCCCACTGTGGTGAGTGACTGGGTGACAGTGAACAGGTTTCCACTGTGGTGAGTGAGTGGGTGGCAGTGAACAGGTTCCCACTGTGGTGAATGAGGAGCTGACAGTGAACAGGTTCCCACTATGATGAATGAGTGGGTGACAGTGAACAGGTTCCCACTGTGATGAATGAATGGGTGACAGTGAACAGGTTGCCACTGTGGTGAGTGAATGGGAGACAGTAAACTGTTTCCTATTGTGGTGAAAGAGTGGGTGACAGTGAACAGGTTTCCACTGTGGTGAGTGAGTGGGTGGCGTGAACAGGTTCCCACTGTGGTGAGTGAGTGAGTGATAGTGAACAGGTTCCAACTGTGATGAGTGACTGTCTACTGTAGTGAGTAGGTGAAAGTTAACAAGTTCCCATTGTGGTGAGTGAGTGAAAGACAGTGAAAAGGTTTCTACTGCAGTGAGTGTGTGGGTGAAAATGAACAGGTCCCCACTGTGATGAGTGAGTGGGTACCAGTAAAGAGGTTCCCAATGTGGTGACTGAGTTGTTGACAGTGAAAAGGTTTCCACTGTGGTGATGGTGCATCTGACACTGAACACGTTCCCACTGTGATGAGAGCGTGGGTGACAGTAAGAGGTTTCCACTGTGGTGAATGAGTGGGTGACAGTAAGCAGGGTTTTAATGTGGTGAATGAGTATGTGACAGTGAACAGCTTCCCAGTATGGTGAGTGGGTGACAGTGAACAGGTTTCAACTGTGGTAAAAGAGTGGGTGACAGGAAACTGGTTCCACTGTGGTGAAAGAGTGGGTGACAGTGAACAGGTTGCCACTCTGGTGACTGAGTGGGTGACAGTGAAATGGTTCCAATGGGATGAGTAAGTGGGTGACAGTGAACAGGCTCCCACTGTGGTGAATAGTGGGTGGTAGAGAACAAGTTTCCCCTGTGGTGATTGAGTCAGTAACAGTAAACAGGTTCCCACTGTGATGAGTGTGTGGGTGACAGTGAACAGGTTTTCACAGTGGCGAGTGTGTGACAGTAAACAGGTTCTCACTGTGGTGATAAATGTGTGACAGTGAGTAGGTTCCCACTGTGATGAATGAATGTGTGACAGTGAGTAGGTTCCCACTGTGATGAATGAATGGGTTACAGTGAACTGGTACCCACTGTGGTGAGTGGGTAATAGTGAACAGGTTCCCAGTGCAGTAAATGAGTAGGTGAAAGTGAACAGGTTTCACTGTGGTGAGTGGGCAACAATAAACAGGTTCTCACTGTAGTGAGTGAGTGGTTGACAGTGAACAGGTTCCCATTGTGATGAATGAATGGGTTACAGTGAACTGGTTTTCACTGTGGTGAGTGAGGGGTGATAGTAAGCAGGTTTCTACTGTGCTGAGTGGGTGGGTGACAGTGAAAAGATTCCCATTTTGGTGAATGAGTGGGTGAAAGTGAACAGGTTCTTACCACTGTGATCGAGTGGGTGATAGTCAACAGGTTTCTACTGTGGTGACTGAGTTGGTGACAATGAAAAGATTCCCACTCTGATGAGTAAGTGGGTGACAATGAACAGCTTCCCACTGTGGCAAAAGTGTGGATGACAGTGAACAGGTTCCCACTGTGGTAAGTCATAGTTAACAAGTTCCCACTGTGGTGAGTGAGTGGGTCACCATGAACTGGCTCACACTGCGATGAATGAGTGTGTTATAGTAATCAGGTTTCTCCTGTAATAAATGAATGGGTGACAGTGAACAGATTTCCAATGTGTTACATGAGTGGGTATCAGTGAAAAGGTTCCCACTCTGGTGAATGTGTTGGTTATAGGGAACTGGTTTCCACTGTAATTGTGTGGGTGACAGTGAGCAGGTTCCCACTGTGGCAAATGTGTGGGTGACAGTGAACTTACTTACTGTGGTGAGGGAGTGGGTAACAGTAAACAGGTTCCCACTGTGGTGAGTGTATGAACTGGTGACCATGAACTGGTTCCCACTGTGGTGAATGAGTGGGTGGAAGTGAACAGGTTCCAACCGTGATGAATGAATGGGTGACAGTAAACTGGTTCTCACTGTGGTGAGTTCCTGACAGTGAACAGGTTCGCACTGTGGTGAGTGAGTGACAGTGAGCTAGTTCTCACTGTGATGAGTGGGTAACAGTGAACAGTTGGTTATAGTGAGTGACCCACTCGCTCACTATAACCAACACACTATAACCCCACTCTGATGAATGAATGTGTGACAGTAAGCTGGTTTCTGCTGTGATAAGTGAGTGCATGACAGTGAACAGGTTCCCACTGTGATGAATATATCAGTGACAATGAACTGGTTCCCACTGTGGTGAACGAATGGGTGACGATGAACTGGTTCGCACTGTAGTGAATGAGTGGGGGACAGTGAACAGGTTCCCATTATGGTGAGTGGTTGATAGTAAACACGTTCCCTCTATGGTAAGTGGGCAGCAGTGAACTGGATCCCACCATGGTGAGTGAGTAGGTGATAGTGAACAGGTTTCCAGTGTAGTGAATGTGTGGTTAACAGTGAATAAGTTTCCACTGTAATGAGTGGGTGACCACGAACAGGTTCCCACTGAGTGATTGGGTGACAGTGAAAAGGTTCACACTGTGGTGACTGACTGGGTGACAGTAAATAAGTTCCCACTGTGATGAATGAATGGGGGACAATGAACTGGTTCCCAGTGTGGTGAATGAGTGGAGACAGTGAACAGGTTCTCATTGGTAAGGGGTTGACAGTAAACACATTCCCACTGTGGTGAGTAAGTGGGTGGCAGTGAACTGCTTCCCACCATCGTGAGTGAGTAGGTGACAATAAACAGGTTCTCACTATGCTGAATGAGTGAGTAACAGTGAACAGGTTCCCAATGTGATGAGTGAGTGGGTGTCCACACCCGCTATTAGTGACTGCGTGACAGTAAAAAGCTTCACATTGTGATGAGTGAGTGGGGGACAGTGAACAGGCTCTCACTGTGGTGAATGAGTGGGTGATAGTAAATAGGTTTCCACTGTGATGAATGTATAGTTAGTGTAAACTTGTTCCCACTGTAGTGAATGAGTGGGGGACAGTGAACAGGTTCTCATTGTGGTGAGTAGTTGGCAGTAAACATGCTCCCATTGTGGTGAGTGAGTGGATGACAATGAACTGGTTCCCACCACTGTGAGTTAGTAGGTGACAGTGAACAGGTTCCCACTGTGATGAAGAAAAGGGTGACAGTGAACTGGATCCCACTTTGGTGAATGAGTGACAGTGAACGGGTTCCCACTGTGATGAATGAATTTTTGACACTGAACTGGTTCCCACTGTGGTGAATAAGTGGGTGACAGTGAACAGGTTCCCACGGTGGTGAATGCGTGACAGTAAACAAGTTCCCCTTGGTGAATGAATGGGTGACACTGAACAGGTTCCCACTGTAGTGAATGATAGTAAACAGGTTTCTACTGTGGTGAATCAGTGGGTGACAGTTAATAGGTTCCCACTGTGATGAATGAATGGTTGACACTGAACTGGTTCCCACTGTGGTGAGTAAGTGGGTGGCAGTGAACAGGTTCCCACTGTGGTGAGTGAGGAGGTTAACAGTGAACATGTTTCCACTTTGATGAGTGAATGGGTGACAATGAACAGGTTTCCACTGTGATGAGTGAGTGGTTTACAGTGAACAGGTTTCTACTGTGGTGCATGAGTCGGTAACAGTAATCAGGTTCCTCCAGTAATGAATGAGTGGGTGACAATGTACATTCCCATTGTGATGAATGTGTAGGTTACAGTGAACAGGTTCCCACTGTGGTGAGTGAGTGGGTGACAGTGAACATGTTCCCACTGTGGTGAGTGGGTAACAGTAAACAGGTTCCCACTGTGGTGAATGAATGGGTGACAGTGAACTGGTTCCCACTGTCGTGAGTGAGTGGGTTACAGTAAAGATTTCTACTGTGGTCAGTGAGTGGGTGACAATGAGTAGGTTTCTACTGTGGGTGACAGTGATCAGGATCCTCCTGTAATGAGTAAGTGGGTGACAGTTAACTGGTTTCCACTGCAGTGAGTGAGTGGGTGGCACTGAACAGGTTCCCACTGTGATATATGAGTGGTTGACACTGAACAGTTTTCCACTGTGATGAATGAGTAGGTGACAGTGAACAGGTTCCCACTGTGGTAAGCCGGTGACAGTAAACAGGTTTCTACAGTGGTGAGTGAGTGGATGACAGTGAACAGGTTCCCACTGTGGTGAGTGAGCTGGTGATAGTAAACAGGTTTCTACAGTGGTGAGTAGGTGACAGTGGACAGGTTCCCACTGTAGTAAGTGACATTGAACAGGTTCCAACCGAGTGGGTGACAGTGAAGAGGTTTCCACTGTGATGAATGTGTGGGTGACAGTGAACTGGTTCCCACTGTGGTGACTTAGTGAGTGACAGTAAACTGGTTCCCACTGTGAGGAATATGTGGGTGACAGTGAACAGGTTTCCACTGTAGTGAATGAGTGGGTGATGGTTAACTGGTTTCCTCTGTGGTGTGTGAGTGGGTGACAGTGAGCAGGTTTCTACTGTGGTAAGTGAGGAGATTACAGTGAACAGGTTCCCACTATGGTGAGTGCATGGGTGACAGTGAGCAGTTTTCTACTGTGATGAGTGCGTGACAGTAACAAGTTTTCACTCTGGTGAATGAATGGGTGACAGTGTGATGAATGAGTGGGTGACAATGAATAGTGGTAAATGGCTAAGTCCTGCTGGGAATCTCTTGTATGAGGCCCTTTCTGTATTGCTATGAAGCAATACAAAATGACCCTGAGACTGGGTCATTTATGACGCAAGATGTTTATTTGTCTCACACTTCTGCAGTCTGTGCTGGAAGCATGGTGCCAGCATCTGCTTCTGGTGAGGCCTCAGGAAGCTTCCACTCATTGTGGAAGGCAAAAGGGGAGTAGGTGTCCCACCTGGTGGGAGTGGAAACAAGAGGGTGGGGAGGTGTCACACACATTTAAACAACCAGATCTCATGAGAGCTCACTCATTATTGCCAGGAGAGCATCAAGGGGATGGTGCTATACCATTCATGAGAAACCCATCTCCACAATCCAATCACCTTCCACCAGGCTCCACCCCCAACACTGGGGATTACATTTCAACATGTGATCTGGGTAGACAAATATTCAAACTACTGAACACTTAAGGACTCCACAGAACACACCAGAACTATCCTGACAAGACACAAAGGGCCCAGGAATCTGGATTCAAACCCTCACATTATGTCTGGTGGCCATCACCACCCATTCCCATCCTATACTGACTGAAGATTACCTTCTTAAACTCTCAGTCTTTTGGGGCTGAGCCTGATGGGCTACAGGCCACGAGCATTAATGGTAGAGAAAGTGCTCAGACAGAGACACAAGTATTCAAGACAGAATGGCATCAGTATACATGGAAACTGCTGGTGGACTCTGGGGTGGGCCAAGGGGATTCCGGTAGGGCACCGGCAGCGTCTGCTGCATCGGATAAAATGCAGGCCGCTGAGGGCAGGGCCTGCACTACTCCAGCATCCAGCACAAGTGCAGTCACTTAGTCCTGTGTGAATGCTTGGATAAGTGGACGGATGGAAAGATGGATGAACAGCTGGATGGATGAATAGACAAATAAGCAAAAGAATGCAAGAGGAAACAGGGCAAACAGCAGGTGCCTGGGAGAGAAAGAAGTTGAAAATGAGGTTTGAGCTCCAGGCACAGCAAACTAATTGTCTTTACAATTTTGAGACAATTTTGCTAAACACGTGGCCCCTCCACTGCACCCCTCACACATACCTTCAAAGGTGATGGGGACGCTAAGCCCCAAACCATGCCACAAGCTTCACTCGCTGTTGGCCCCCGTCCACTACTTTAAGGCCATATTTTGGTGGCCTTGCTTGCATAAATCATATTAAATATATTATTTGCTCAATGGCTGCTGTGCACCAGGGCAGCCAGCTGTGCCAAACAACTGCTAAATTAGAATGCTCTTAAATCAGCTGCAGATGCCTAAATGTTTATAGCTCTGACGTTCCCCCAGCCATGCCTCCTCCTTCTCCTTCCACCAGCCTGATCTTTATGATGCTTTTTAATGCCAGCTGCAGGGTAAGTGATGTTTGAAGCTCAGCACAGGGACAGAGGGCAGGGGTGTACATGTGGGGTCAACTACACACCCACGGTGAGTCCAGCCCCGGCCTGTGAAGGATGATAGGAAAATGAGGGAAAGGATTCTTTCCTGGAGCAGAGTCATGGAGAGTCACAGAAGAACAGGCCCAGAACTCTGCAGCTTTTTCTCACCCAAGGCCCTGAGCTCAAACACGACCTTAAGCAGAAAACATAAACAAATGCACCCACAGGGTGGAATAAAATGTGATTTTGTGTATTCTCAAATAAAGCTGCCAGCAGTTTCTCAGGCTGGGTGGAAGAATGTCACCTTGAGCAGGTCTTTCTGAGAAGCATCATGTGAGCGGCCCCCTCTGGCATGCAGTGGAAGGTGGGGGCACCAGTGAAAGTGGGATAGGACATTTGGTGGCATCGTGTCCCTGGAGTGGAAGGGGATGAGTGGGGGAGGAGGACACATTTGCAAAGGAGCCAAGGAACCTCCAGGGAGGAAAAGCATCAAGACCAACCCTTCCTTCTGAAGCTCTGACATGATGAGAACCTCTGGGGGGTTCGGATGGCCCTCACTGAGCCTCAGGGCCCCAGAAGAGAACTGCAAATGAGCTGAGTGCAGACTAGCGGTGGGGTGGGACGATCAGTTCTAGGACAGCAGGTAAAGAAGGCCACCTGGGCCCATTGTTTTCTCTTTGGGAGGTGGAAGCTTGGCACTGACTGACAGAAGACTCCTGCTGTCACCTTGGACTCCAAGCACTGGGCCTTCCCTGCCAGGGTAGACAGGTAAATGCTCAGAAACAGAGATGAAAACACTGTACCTGTATCTCAGGCTGATGGGTTATACTAAGCAGACACAAGAGACCAGGTGGGGTGACACATGCCTGCAATTCCAGCACTTTGGGAGGTTGAAGGGGGAGGATCGCTTGAGGCCATAAGAGCAGCCTGGGCAACACAGCAAGACCTCATGTCTACGAAATTTTTTTAAAAGAGAAGGGTGTGGTGGCAGGCACCTGTAGTCCCAGGTATTCAGAAGACTCAGGTTGGATGACTGTTTGAGCCCAAGGCCCCCAGCCTGGGCAGCAGAGACCTCAGCTCTAAAAACAAATAAAAAAAAAAACCAGAGGCAAGGTTGAGTATAGAAGAAGCAGATTTTGCCAGGTTAGATTTAAGTTGGAACCCTAAGTCTAAAGGCAGGGGTTGCTCACTGGCACTGGCCATGTCACTGTTAGATCCCCAGAAAGTATAGATACTTGAGAGAAAACAGGTTTTTCTAGTGGAGGGAGGCTGAAGACCCTCCCCATGCACATGGTGGAATGCTTAAGGGTTCCAATTCTTAAGGGTTCCCCTTTCTTGTGTCTGCACTTTTGCATTGAATCTGCCTGCGGGCAGAAGGAAATTCCCTGACTCCGGATGCAGTCATGTGACTTGTTCCGGCCAATGTGACACTGGCAAGATGGCCCACATGATACAACAGCATGGTGGAGCTCCTCAGCCTGTGCCTCCACCATCACCTGGGAAGCGAGAGACACGCAGAGAAGAGCTGCCCAGCCTAGAGTTCAGTGCCACCCACATGAACTGCAGGAACCAGTGGCTGGGGTTTCAAGCCACTGGCTTTTGAGCTGCTTTGCTATGTAGCATTTTGTGGCAACAGCAGATACACAAATTCAAGAAGAAATGGGCAGAGCAGTCGGCACTCCAGGACCACTGTTGCCTCTCTCAGCTGAAACAATGGGCCATCCTGGAGTAGCTGGCAGCCCTCTCCCGAGGGCAGAACCATTAGGAGGGCATCTCCCAGGCCCTGCCCTTAACCCTGCTCTTCCTCATTTCTGCGCCCTACCCCCCACCACGCCCCGGAATCCCTATGGACCATCTGTGCACCCTCTTGTGGCCACTGATCCCCAACGTCCCTGTTTTTCCAGAGACTAGGCTGGAATTGCAGCTGCTTCCTCAGGGATATTCTAGAAGAAGAAAATGGAAAAAACTCAGAGAGTCTGATTCTCTAGGATGTGGGTGTTATTTATGTTCTGAATACAGAACTGAGCTGAGGACGAGTATGGTTGGTTTCTTTAGAATTCAATCCCAGGAAGCTGGAATAAGAAAGCAGAGAGGGCAAGGAAGGAAAGGGAGAGAAGCTACGGTAAGGCTGTTGGGCTTGTTGCCACTGTGGGAAACTGAGGCTCCATCCTGCTGGGGACTGGCTGGGGAGCTGTAGAGAAAACCCCTCAGACTCATCCCTCTAAAAGATGGGAGGCTGGGGCATTTACTCACAGGTCCTATCCCCATGGAGAGCTGCCGTCCCTGGGATATTAACTCCCTCCCCTCAAACCACAGCCATTCGCACTCTGCACCTGCCCTCGAGGACTGAGGTACACAATTTGGAGAAAGCCCTGAGAACCCTGAGAGCCTGGATGGCCTGAGGTGAGAAGCTTGCAGCCTGCAAAGGAAGGCAGAGACAGGGCAGGAGACAGCACGGGCACAAACTGGGTCTGCTACACTGAGGCCCCATGAGGCAAGTATGTTAGCTTTGCACTGTGATCTTGCTAGATCCTCGCAGCAAACCTGAGAGGAGGCGAGGGATCATGAACCCTGTCTTACAGGTAAAGAAACAGGCTCCAAGCAGTGAGTGACTTCACCAAGGCCAGCTACCAAATGATGACTTCTGCCAGCCAGATTCTGAATCCATTGTTCCTACCCTAGTCCCGGGGCTTTCCCACTAATCAATTTACTCAACAAATATTAATTATGATCTAGACACTGTGGTAAGTGATAGGGAGGATTGCTGAGTATAGCTGTACAATTTGTGCACTGTGCAAAAACATCGTATCTAGGTCACACTATAACAGCATAGAATGCTATATTTATTACGCTAATTTTCTAGCAGATGGTAATAATGTGCTTTGTTCTAAAAATGTCTGTACTAAAACAGTGTTCCCGTAGATATATCAAGTACCCTGAGGAAGGGCCCCTGGCCACTTTGAAGAAAGACACCATCTGGGCTCCTGGCAGCCCTGTGATTAGGAGAGTACAGTGAACAGTGAAACGGACACAGTTCCTGCTCTCATCAAAACTGAAGATTAGCCAGAGAGCCCCATGTCCAACTAAACATGCTATAATTTGTATTTAAGCACATATTTGTATATGCCATGGATGAAAAACCTAGTAACAGTCCTTGCTCAGAAAGGCTTTCTCGGCATAGCTCCCTGGATGAAAGAACAATGAGAAGAAACTACTCGGGTAAAGTGAGGAGAGTGTTTCAGGCTGAGGGAACAGCAGGGGTTCAGGCAGGAGGGAGCTAGGTCTGCCTAGGGAGTTTTTCGAAGGAGCCAGGAAAGGAATGAGTTCAAGCAGGGAGAGGGAGAGGCCGACAGGGCAGGGCACGCAGGGCCCTTAGAACAAAGTATGTTACTGAGGGCATGGGAAGCCACAGGAGGGTTAGAAGCAGGCTCATGGCACTAGCACCTGTACCACCTTTTTTTTTTTCTTTTTTTTGAGATAGGGTCTCACTCTGTTGCCCAGATTGGACTGCAGTGGCACACGGTAAACCTCCACCTCCCAGGCTTAAGTGATTCTCCTGCCTCAGCTTCTCGAGCAGCTGGGGCTACAGGTGGGTGCCACCACGCCTAGCTAATTTTTGTATTTTTAGTAAAGATGGGGTTTCTACTAAACATGGGATTTCACCATGTTGGCCAGGCTGGTCTTGAACTCCTGACCACAGAAGATCCACCAGCCTCAGCCTCCCATAGTGCTGGAATTACATACATCAACCACCGCACCTGGCCATGCACCAGCTTTTTAAAAAGCTGCCTGACCTACTAATCTGCAGGATTAGAGGGAAGCCGAAAGAAGGTAAATTAGCAAAGAGAAGAGACTTTTTTTCCTGGGATGAAAAAAGGCCCTGTCCTCGAGTTCCATGCATTCCACCAGCTCTGTGGAGAGTCAGCAGCGCTGGGCCAAGCGGCAGGTAGGACAGGTAGGCAGAAGACTGGAGGGAAAGCAGTGGCGGTGCTGACTATTGTGTATGGGAGAAGAGATAGAGAAGAATGCCACCTGGGTGATAGGAGATCTCACCAACTGCAGTTTCAGCTGTCCACAGCGCCCTGAAGACAGCAAAACCACTGAATTATGCCCAGAAGCTCAAGGAAGGAGACCACAGGGAGCTCACACCCTCAGGTGATGAATCTACTTCTAGCCCTGAGTTTTTTTTAACTGCTATTCAGAGTGCAGCCTGGAAAACTCCGCTTGCAATACTGAGATGCACCGCACAGGTGAGTAAGACCTGGAGCAGGCACAGAGAAAGAGCTGAGTCGTTAATGCCCAGCTCCCTTTGTAGCAGGAGCGGCTCTGGGAAACGGATCACTCGGACACCGAATATGGGAGGGAGGAGTTTAATTTGGCCGGGAGCAAGGTGGCATAGTTGCCTCAACAGCCAAGCTCCCCTAACAAAGGAAGGTTCCTTCTTTCTATAGGCTTATACTTTAGATGTTACACATGGAAGAATCTTAGGTTTATAGCTTAACATATGAAAAGGGTCTCAGTTTACAGTCTTAGGAATTCCATGTGAAAAGGGTTTCAGTTTACAGCCTTAGGAATTACATATGAAAAGGGCTACAGTTTACAATCTTAGGAATGAAAAGGAGAAGTTTACAGTCTTAGGAATGAAAAAGAGAGAGAAAAAAAAGGGAAGCTGACCTGGGATGCCTGGGTCTCCCTCTTCACCTTCACCTCCCTCAGTCTCAGAAGAACTCTGGGAGGTAGCGATTCTCTACCAAACACGAACTGAGGCGTGGGGGTTGCGTCATTTTCTAGGATGACATGGCCAGTGAGTGTTCCAGTTGGGATCAGTGTCAGTCCAGCAGGTAAACTCTTGGGTAAACACTATATGATACATCACTGCCCCCGCTAGCCACCGCCACTGTCACCACCTTATGCACCCCAGGCCTCCATCTTAGTCTTCTCCAAATTCCAGCTTAAGTAGCTCCTACAGGAGCTTTTTTACCTCATCGCAGGTACATAAAATCTTCTTCCCTCTTCTGTCACTATTTGCCCTCCTCTCTTGGATTCAAAGGTCTCCACTAGGAATCCTGCCCTGATCCCATGGGATGGGACTGTCAGCACAGCTCCACATGTGACTATTTGTACACACATGTGCATCTGAAGTGACGCACTCCTTTTTTATGAACTGAGACTGAAAGAAGTCAAATGCAAAACATGTGCCCAGGCATGGCGGCTCATGCACGTAATCCCAGCATCTTGGAAGGCTGAGGGGGGCAGATCACTGGAGACCAGACTGGCCAACATGGCAAAACCCCTCTCTACTGAAAACACAAAAATTTATGTGTGCACCTGTAGTCCTAGCTACTTGGGAGGCTGAGGTACAAAAATCACTTGAACCTGGGATGCAGACGTTGCAGTGAACTGAGATCCTGCCATTGCACTCCAGCCTGGGCAACAGAGTAAGACACTGACTCGAACAGAATAAACAAACGAACGAGAAAGGATCCACAAAGAAACACCATGAAATTAAAAACAAAAGGCAATTCTCATTGAGATGGAGTGTTTCTAAGGGGGAAAAAACAAAAGGCTTCAGAGACGCCAATGTACTCTGCCATAAGGAAAAAATTAAGGTGAAAGCTGAGCCAGGCAAGAAGCCAACCCTCCTTTTGTTCCTGAGAAGAGCTGCAGACAAAAGGTTAAAGACTGGCTTTAGGTTAAAGACTGGCTTTTCTTATGTAAACTGCTGATTCCCAGAGCGAGAGAGGAATCCAGACTGACCTGCTCCTTTTCCCTTGCCACACGTGGATTCAGTAATGCGACCATGCCCTTTCTCTTTCCTCGACAGCTGGCTTTTCCCCTTTAAATAGTGAAGGCTACAGTGTTATCTTTGGAGAACAGACCACAGACTGTTTATGAAATTCTGTATTCCATTCTTCCAGGCATGTCCTTCACCTTGGCAAAATAAACTTCTAAGTTGATTGAGAACTGCCACAGGTACTTTTCAGTTTGTCTGCCCTCCACTCTCCCACCATAAGGACATTTGAGTCATCAACCCCAGTGAAATAAATATAGGCCGCTGTAATTGTGGCAGTTCATTAGGAGCACAGAATTTCTTTAAGGCTTTGAGGCCAAATACCCGCTGACATAGTCAATAGCAAATACTAACAACTGCATGCAGAGAACAGCAGTGACAGACCAGGCACCTGGGATATACATGAAGGCATATTCCTATGAATACGCAACGTCTTCTTGTAAGAAGAATTAGGCATATGGTGCCTGACTGGGTAAACAGGCGATCAGCATTTGCAGCAGATCCAGTGTACAAATATGGCAGCTGATGTCCGCATCGAGACCACATGGCAGAAAACACTACGGGGAAAGTCTTCCTGATAAAAAGCATCTCCAAAGATCAAAATGGCCCCCTCAGTGACGGCCCTGAGCAGTCATTTTGATGTTTGTTCATAACAAAGTGCAGAATGTCAACCAAATGGCCTGAAAGTAATGGCAAACGGGGTAAAGGAGGCCTGAGTCTGAGTCTTGCTTCTGCCAAAACCCTTTTCTCATCTCCTGCCCTCCTTCTAACGCCATTGCCACCTCTGACGTTCCATGATTCCTGCACAGAGGAAATGCACACTCGTCTTCTGTAATGCTAATACAGCTTCTGGGTGAGTGCCCACTGTGCACCGGATGTTGAGCTGAAAGCTTCACAGTGGAGCACACTGCTCTGACCTTGGGCTCCAGCTCGGTGTGGAAGACGCGGTTCCACTCTCTTATTTGAACTTCACATTAAGAAACAAGTCTATTATCTAAATTAACATCCAAGATGCTTATAGTAAAACGGAATGGCATGAACTCTGCAAGGATAAACAGCCATCTCTTTGCTCTCTTGGAGTGATTCAATGGGTCTCACAGCGGGAGAAGCCACCAGCTGCTTACTGACTTTGCTCGGTTCAGCACCAAGCGCACAGTTAGTGCCCTACAGCGCTGCACAAAGCAAGCCTGTATGCTCTACTGGGTGGGGATTTAAGGGATTTTTCAAGGCCGGATTTAGCAACAGGCATTATAGCACCAGACCTGGCATTTCATTCCAAGTCAGGATCCGCAAACACGTTCAGAAGCAGCTAAGGCATGGCTGGCCAATCCACCTGGAGGGACACAGCTATGACTGCTCCACCTTTTCTAAACAGGCCAACAGTGTCCGTGAGGTGTGGTGACTCCCATGAGGACACCACTCCCCCAAAGCTGCACCCTTACACACACACACTCACACACACACACAAGCGCATACGGTACACAACTTCTTTGAGAGAAGCTGTTCTTGCCAAATCGCTACTACCTCCTACCATCCATGAACTTGAGTCCTTACAACTAGGAGGAAAGGAACCCTGGCCCACTGGGAAAGGGAGAAATTGTATATTAGAGTGGCACATAATTTGGAACAATGTTATGACTCATTAAATCTTCAAAACCTAGAGATGTTTATTTTAAACTGCACCTATAATTCAGCCGTTAACGTACCTTCCTCCCACCTCTTCGTGCGCAGGACAGCAGAGCAGCTAATCAGCACTTGGCTCCCTCTTCTGGGTGAACTCAATCTGTCTTCAGTCGTAACAGACCTAAGCTTAATGACTTCCATCTGGTCTTCGTGGAAAGTGGCCTGCACCACACCAAAAGGCAGGGAAGTTTCCCTGGGAATGCGTTGGGATATAAGGGTGGGGGGACTTCTGGGGCTTGCACCAGCCCTCAGGTGGCACTGATCTGGAGATAGCACCGTCTTAGGGCTTGTAGGGGTATCATGTGGGCTCCCAGCTGTGCCATCCCTCACATGAGCTCCATTCTGTTCTGCTAGAAGTCTCTTCAGATGCCAAGCTCTTCAGTAGTCATCTCGATTTTCTCCTCTCCCCATCTCCGAGCCTGGTAGCCCACTGGAGAATTAGCTTGTGTTTCTAACTGGTGCCAGGAAGCTATCTGGGTCACCCTTGGGGGAAGCGATTGCAGGGCAGTGTGGATATTCCTGGGGGGCCTGTTGCAGGGGGACTGCATGTGGAAGCATCTCTGCTCCTTTGCAGACCATGTTAGGTGCAGCCAAGTGCCATCCTAGGGGAGAGAAGCATTATCATAGTTTCATAGGAAGAAGTCGTTTCCAGTGACGACAGTTGCCCCTTATCCCACATCAGTCCTTTTGTGTGTGGAAGGCCTGGACCCACTGCAGGAAACATGGTCTCCTGTATATGGAGGGTGTGGAATACCCAAGGGGCTTTGGGAGTGGTCCACGGTGGATCAGGGACTGGAGAGTGGGGTGGGAACAAGGTTCCAAGGTAACTGAAGCCCAGACCTCTACGTAGACAGGCTGCTCAGGGAAACGGTTGTGGGCATGATGAGACCTGTCACTTTATCTCATGTCTCAGTCCCCATTCCCGCCGCCACCCCTGTCCCCGGCTCCAGACTGGTTTTCTGTTTCCCGTTTCCCATCCTCAGCTCCCTCCATAACCTCCTGTTAACTTACGCCTCAGTCTCTCTCCAAAACTCAGAGTACTCTCCCTATAATGTCTTTCCCTTTAGTACTGCCAGGCTGGAGACTTCAGGGGATCCTCACCATGCCCAGACAAACCCCACATGCCTTGGTCTTCTGCAGTCCAGGCTCCCTCTGCTCTCACAGGCCTGCCACTGCCTCTGCTTAAAACACTCTGCCCCTTCCTATGCACAAGTTGTCACAGCCCAGCTCTGGGTCCACCACCTCCGTGAAGCCTTCCTGGCCTGTCCACTTTAGCCTACACCACTTCTCCCTCCCTAGGGCCTGTCCCCTGTACCCTCTTCTCATTACCACCTCTTGATGGCACTTCTGGGAACATGTCATTATCACATTGCTTTGATTCTAAGACACATTTTTTACACGTCAACCTGTCTGAAATGGGGATGTAGCAGTGAAAAGGAGGCCCACCATGACTAGCTCCATGTATGCCAAACTCACTATGAAATTTTATTTCTGGTTTAAAGCAAGGATGATCACAGCAGGGGTCCGTGATGTCTCCTGGCCTGAAGCAGCTTTTAGGAGAGCTAAGGAGCTCTGAGGAGGACCCTGCACAGGCCACCAGCCCCTCAAGGGACAGCAGCGAGACATGGATGTGTCTCCTTTTCTCGTCCTCTATTGTTTCTGGAGACAAAAGAACCCCTTGAAATACTTCTTGAAGTAATAAAATGTCATTTAATTCCTTGAGTCTAAGGAAGAGAGGATGGAGACCTGTTCTCAGAAGTTGTCCCTGAGCCTCCCCAGAGGATATGCCAAGGCTGCCTCAGATACATTCTCTTAGAAGTGGAAAATGTCTCTGCCTACTGCTGCAGAGCCATCACTAAGGGAAGAGGCCCCACCGGCTTCCTGTCACCACCAAAAGGTTTGTGATTTTGACAGCTCAGCCCTGGGGAGGAGCTGGATTCCGGCCAGGCCGCTGATCCCTCACATGCTAGATATGCTCAGATGTGTCCCTGGCGATTAGTGTCACAGCAGGCAGGGGCGTGACTGTCTCCAGGGAAGGGCCCTCCCCACTGCATGTATCAGGAGGAGATTGGAACGCCAGCTACAGCAAAACAAGCCAAGAAGCCAGCCTGGGAGACCATGACAGTGAGACATGGGCTCTACCAGCTGGAGAGACCGGTGGTTCTGGACTCTAACTTCAGACGAGTGAGGCTTAGGGGAGCAGGCTGGCCCCAGGCCATACAGGGGCAGGGTCACCAGCCCTTTACCCTGTGGTGTTAGGAAAGCTCAATGTTGGAAACAGGGCGGAGCAGACAGCATCTTGTGGACCTGGGGCTGTTCATGGAGACCATGAATCTGGCCTTGGGTAACAACTCCGCCACTGGGAAGAACAGAACCCACCCACCCAGGAGCCCTACAGCGAATTCCAATACCAGACAAATAGAAACCAACGTCATTAGAGAGGACCAAAGGGCAAGGAAACAGTGACTTTCACTTGAGGTAGTAAGGAAGGCTTCAAGGAGGATTTTCAATGCACAGACCACAGGATGAGAAGAGTGTTTTCCAGGAGGAGCACATGGCAGGAGCCAGGGCCCAATGAGACGATGTCCCCAGGGGTCCCCACCAGCCCAGCAGCCACTGGGGGAATATCTGTAAGGGCACTGGGCCCTTGGGGAAGCAGCAAGATGGGAGAGACCAAATGGAGATCATTCTTGTTTGGCATCCACAACCCATCTCAAAGGCCTCTGATGGAACGCTTCCCAAGACACTCAGTCTTCCAGAAAGTTCTCCCTCATGTCTATCAGTAAAAAGTTTACACTTTGTCCTCACGGATTGTCAGGGACGTGAGGTCACTTCCTAGAATAAAAACTAAATAGATGCAAAACACAGTGGCGTATTTATTTTATTTTCACCTTTAATAAGTATTCTCAAATACATGTAAGTATCAGAGTATCCCTCGTACCCATTACACAATGTCAATAATTATCAACATTTTGACAGTCCTGTTTCATGTTACTCCCCCTTCCATCGCCTTGAGGTATATTTAAAATACAGCAAATAAAGACAGTTTTTAAGACCAAAAAAAAAAGAAAAGAAAAAAAATCCATATAGCTGACACTTACATGCTAGTTACAGAATTTGTGAAAATGCGTATGCATTCATGGTGTGCCTGAGGCAGTGCACACTGAGAATGGAAGGTCAGTGTCAGCTGCTGAGTAAACACCTTCTTTCTCTCCATTAAAGCATCTGTGCAACTGTCACAGAGAGATGCATACCATCTGAGTGTGGAGCCCTCGCGGCTCAGATGGACCCTGCGCTAGCCAGCCCCCAAGTGCAGCCAGGACTACAGCTGGGGTGGGAACGGGGGCTGAAAGGGAAGTGGAGGTGCGTGTGACATTAGAACCTTTCTAGGCTGTCACTGAAAAACTCTCCCCTTTCCAGCTCTCCCCGCCCTTGCCAGCTCACTTGCATGGTACAGAGCTTGGCTATTACAGTCAACTCACCAATCGAGCTTTTCATCTAGAGGCCTGGGGACACTGGCATGGCAACAGAAGTAAAAACTGTTACAGTCTCATTCAATTTGTCTTTCTTCTGTTTTGAAGAGAAAAAGAAAATGCTCCTGGCAGTGATTATTACTACCTTAGTAAAATATCTTCTTTAATCTTAAGATCTGAACAACTCCTGTAGGTGGGCATTTTTAATGTTTTCTGTCTTTCCACAAGCAATTAGAGGTTACAGCTAAGAAAGTTAATTCCCTACTCATCGTTTTCACTCTTAACACTCTTAATGGAATCATACAGATCCCATATTGTCTAATTAGAGCATTTAAAACGATATCATGAGATTATAAAACAAATGTGTGATGAAACGTGTGAAAATCAGAGCAGGGTGAGGCCTGAGAAATACACATTCAAGTCGGCACGTGTCTATACACACGTGCATTCGTGTGTCTGTACACTTGTGCCAGCTTGAATGTGTATTTCTGAGGGGTCGTTGCCACCTAGCCCTTCCTGGAAGCAGCCAATGCAAAAGAAAACTAACGCCCAAAATGTAGTCGGTGAGTGGTCCTGAGGACCCTGAAGCCAGGGAGAACAATGGCGTCTGTCTCAGCATCCTCGCTCTTCCCACGCATCCCATGCAAACCAAAAAGTTACGACAGGTCTCCGTCAATTCAGAGGTTTATTTTGCCGAGGTTGTAGACGCACCCAGGAAGAAGAAACACAAATCCCAGTAGGATCTGTGACCTGTGCTTTTTCAAAAGAGTTTTGAGGACCTCAATATTTAAAGGGGAAAGAGCGATAGGAAGAGAAGGAGGGATGAAAAAGCGGGGAGGGTAGGCAATGAGGCCAGCGGTTGCATGCTCATGAGGCTTTGCTTAGTGCTACATTTTACATGTGAAAATAACGGGTAGTGAAACAGTCAATGATCCACATATTACATAAGATAAAGTAAGCACATGGGCCATGGCTCGCACCTATAATCCCAGCACTTTGGGAGGCCAAGGAGGGAGAACCTCCTTGGGGGCCAGAGGATCACCTGACATCAGGAGTTTGAGACCAGCTGTGGCAACATAGTGAGACCCCAACTCTATTTATTTAAAAAAATCATTAATAAATAATTTACAAAATAAGAGAGAAAGTAAGCATGTGAAATCACAGCTGTCTGCTTGGGAACATAAAAAGGAAGGCAGAACTGGTGACTCAGCTTCCAAGCTTAACTTGCCCTTTGGCATAGTGAGTTTGGGGTCCCCAAAATCTACTTTCTTTCATACCCACATACTCCTTCCTGAAGACCCAGCTCCAGGCTCAGACACTGCTGCTTGGACTCTAGTCATGGTGTAAGAAGCACATGCGCACCTGGACTCACAGCCAGCCGGGTTCTGCCCGCCTCTCTGACCTCCTTTCTGCTGCTCTCGCCTTACTCTCTAGGTTTCCACTGCACCGGGCCCACCTCTCTTCCTTTCAAAAGCCAAGCCCTCTCCCATGGAAGGGGAGCTCCAAGATCTTCAGGACACATTCCCCTGTTTTGAGGCCGGCTTCCTGTCTTTCAGGACTTGGCTAAAACACCACCTTCTCAGACAGGCTGCCTGCCACCTTTTGTCATTCTCTGCCCCACCCTATGTTCCCTCTACAGTGCTCCCTGTCATCTCTTTTTCTCTGCTTTCACGTGCTCTGTGTTCCACACTAGAATGGAGGCTGTGTGGAGAAGGGACCATGCTCATCTTAGGGTTTGAGCCCTAGCATTGGGCAAATACAGGGCCTACTACACAGGAGACACAGGGTGAAACCACGTCAATGAAATGAATGAGCAAATGAATGAAAGGCACGAACATAGAGAGAAGGACCCTTTGGGAGACTGCCACAGCCCTGCAGGGAGAACACTGCAGGTGAGAAAGATTCCTCAACACTTAATGTGATCCTGTCTGGTGCTAGAATTGTGAACAAAATTCAATTCAGTTCAGAAAACCTTTCCTGAGGCTTACTAGGGGGTTGGTTAGACCTGGTGTAAGCTGCTATCGATCCAAGATCTCTACATAGGAACTGGAGCTTCCTAAGGTCCCAGAATAATAAAGAGACCAAGCTACAGAGAAGATTCTACCTTGGCTCTCCGCCCCCCCTTAGCTACTCTTTCTCTGATTCTTTTACAGCAGAGTTTCTTAATCTCGGTAGGGTGGAGGCTTGGGGCCAGACACTTCTTTGTGGTGGGGTCTGCACTGTGCCTTGTTAGATGGTCACCAGCATCCCTGGTATCCATTGACTAAATGGCCATAGCACCCCCATCTCCAGTGGTGACAACCAAAAATGTCTCCAGCTATTGCCAAATATCCTCTGGGGCAAAACTCTGTTGAGAATCTCTGCATTATACATTTTCAACTCCTGATTTCTAAGCATCAGAATGAACAAGACTCATGTAGATGGGTTTTAAAGCCATGAAACTGGATGAGATTCACTGGGCAGTGAACACAGACAAAGAAGAGTGTGAGGACTGGTGACATACACATTTCCATCCTAAGCCTCTCCCCTTGACATAACCAAACTGAGGCCCACTTGCCTGGTGCGGTACCCACAGTGAGGTTTCTGCAGGGATAGACAGGAAAGTGTTTACTTGCAGGGTGCCAGGTGAAGAGGCCCAGGCAGCTATGGCTCAAATCCTGGCCTCCCTGATGGCTTGCAGGCACGGGTTTTTAAAGGCAGGGTAAGTTTCAGGAAAGCAGAAGCTACAAGCAAATTCATAAATCAAATACACCATGGAGGTTTTATACTAGTTTAAGCTTAAAGAGGTAAGGTACCTTGAAGTAGCGGGCTTATAGGTTGTAGACAGAGTCAAAGATTTTCTGATTTTGTAATTGGCTAAGGAAGAGAAGTTGGTTTAAAAATTTTGGGTTACTGGAAACATGTTAACTGGCTAAGAGTGATTTTCTTTAAGCCCCTCAGGAAGAAACAAAGCAATGAAGCTTAGTCCTCACTTCCACCTTGTCTCCATCTGGACCTGTTGGGGGGTTCAGCACTTCTGAAAGACAAGTCAAGGACACAGGCTAAGGACTGGCCTTTAGTTTCTACAGTGAAACCATAAAGCTTTGAGCAGCTTTAACTTTCTGGGCCACTGTTTTGGGCTACGACCTTTTATTTTAACAAGTTACTTATTTACTTCTGGGGCCAGCTAGGTGCCTGAAATTCTCTTGAAATGAAGTCAGGATTTTCCTTTATTTCCATGCTTAGGGTCTGCAGGCCCCTAAAAGAGGGGGCCCCTGCTCCATCTCACATATCCGATGTCCAAGCCGGCATCCCCACTTGGCTTGCATCTCAAGCTCAGTTCTGCCACTGCTGAGTACCTAATCCTATTCTGCTCTTCCACCGTCTCTCGCTGTCTGTCGCCACCTCTCCCTGTCTCAGTCAATAGCAACTCCATCCCCAGTTGCTCAGGCCAAGAGCCCTGCGGTCACTCTTGACTCCTCTTTCTTCTCGTAAGGCAACCATCAGCAAGCCCCATAGGCTCTGGCTGCAAAACTTCATTTATTGTCCCCAAAGTTGCCACCCTGGGTCAGGCCCAGTGATGGCTCATCAACGTCAACGTCATCTCACGGCCACCTAACAGGTTCTCAGCCCTCGAAGTGGCTGGGTCTCCAGGTGGCAGCTGCAATGGAACTCCTAAAACGCAGAGGAAACATGCCACTCCCTGCTGTCAATCTTCCATCAGCTTCCATTTACACCTACAAGGAAATGCACACTCTTGGCCGAGGCCCGGAGGCCCTATGTGATCTGCACCCTGCCTGCTGCCTGACACACTGGCCCTGTGCTCTCCCACTCTGCTCCTCAGTGTCCAGCACCTTCTGCTCCCCCTGTCCAGCTCCACCCTTCCCAAGACAGCTGGGTGCTCGTTCTCTTTCTTCCAGTGTCTGCTCAAATGCAGCTCATCAGGAAGGCCTTCCCTGGCTACCTTATATAAAAAGCAACTTGCTAGGCTCCCTCACCCCTGACTGATTTGCCCAGCCTAACTGTTCACCATCAGACTGTCCCGAATTCACTGGTTTATGTGTGGCACCTAATGCAATAGAACGTGAGCTCCAAGAGGGCAGGGACTCTGTTGTGTTCACTGCTGTATCCCCAGCACCTGGAAAACAGTAGGCACTAGGTCAGGATTTGTTGATGAGAAGGTCTTTTGCTTTACATACTTTGATGGAATATAACCTTCACAAGGTACTGGTCAACACCATCACGGTGCCTCCAGCCTGTCTCAGAGACTCAGTTGTGCTATCCTCTCCAATGCCATATAAATTTTGTCTCCACCTGTTTATACAAGAGTCAGCGGCAGGAGAGGCTGCTGGGGAATAGTTTCTAGAATCTGATCTGTTTTTCTGATATTCTTGATTTATAACTGCCAATTAATTCTAGACATGTCCAATTATTCTGGATTTTCCAGCACTCACCATAACTTATATCCAAAATTATGCCTTGAAGATTCTAAACTTCCCCAATTTTATATGTCATATAAGGGAGATGGGGTTGTTTGAGGCAGAGGCATAAATCACTATCAATAGGAAATGCAAGATGACTAGAACAAGCGTTTGTAAACTCTTGTGAGGCTCCATTGTCAGACAGGACTAGGAAGTGTTGCATGCAACAGACACACCTTAGCATGGGGGTGCTTTGGTCTCCTATGTGAATATTCGACACCCACCCCACATGCTGACTTCACTGCTGGAATCTGTAAAAGGTTGGCTGGTATCTCTGTAAGATACTGATGGCCAGGTGGCCAGCACAGGTGGGATGGCCCTAACCTGTCCATCTTTGTGGCCATAGTTGCTTGTCATTATATCAAGTTCCAATGGACAGATTTAACCCATAAGGGTTAGCAAAAGGCAAACAGGTCATGAGGTGCAAAATATGTTAAATATAAGTCTTTCAGGTACTTGAGGGCTTTAAGGAGATGGTTAATTCAGCCGAATATCAGTTAGCAGAAAACCAGTCCTTTCCTTTCAGAGAGAGTCACAAAAGGACACTGTACTGGATGACTTGGAAAGCCCACGGGAGAAACTATGGCCGAAGTCCGCCAGCTATTCAGAGAATTTGGAAAGAAATTTTAAAGAGGAACAGCACACCAGTCAAAGTCATCTCCTTAGGGACTGGTCTATAATGACTCTGATGATGGTTTCTTTAGAGTTTACCTTTCAAGAAACCCTTCCCCCACCACTATCACCATCATCAGCAGTAAAAGGGGTTCACATGCACATCCCCAACTTGCAATCCATAGAACGTAGCTGCCATCCCTTGACAATGAAGCCTCTTCACCTTACCTGAGGAAGGATTCTCTTTTTTTTTGTAGAATCTGCTATTAACCTCTCACATAATGAACCCAGAGACTGTTCAAAACAAGAGTTGGCAAATTACAGCCCATGCATCAAAGCCAAGGCTCTGCCTGTTTCCATGCATAAGTTCTACTGGTTCACAGCCACACCCATTCCTCCATCCACCGCCCATGGCTGCTTCCTGCTAGGACAGCAAAGACCTGGGCCCGCACTGTCTAAGACACTACCTGATCCTTCATTAAAAAAAGGTGCCAACCCTTGTGTTAGAGCAGTCAGCCAAATCAACAGACAGACGCAAGAATGCCATTGTAAAAACACACAGCCACACAGGACTGCTGTCCTGTCATCTACTTCCACAGTCAGCACACAGAGAAGAGCAGGCAAAGGAGTTTTGCCCATCAACATTGTGGCAGACGCTGTGTGCCCCACAGCATCCCCCGATTCTCACCTCTACAAGCTAAAGTAGAGGTGCAAATACTCTAGACTCTCTGCCTGAAGTTATTTTCTGGCCAGACAAGGAAAGCTGAAAGCTGCCCGACAGGGCTGATCTCAATCATAGATAGATGGATAGTTGCTGTAGAAATACCTTAGCTCTTTCACTCTTCAGTTGGGCTAAGAGAGGTACTTCCAAAAATTTCCTTTTTTGTTTAAACTAATTCAACTGGGTTTGTAACCTTTGCAATTGAAGAGTCCCAACTAATCCAGTGAGCTGTTCCACAGCATCTTCTCTAGAAATTGATCTGGGGACCAAGGTCAGGTGCCCAACACAGAGTCACCGGGCGCTCAGGGCTCTGCTAGAACAGAAACCCCAGGTAGGCCCCTTGAGCACCACGACAGTCAACACGCCCTGGCCCTAGAGAACAACGTTGGCCTCCCTACTCCCAACATTCAACCAGACTCACACTTGACGGCAAGTCTCCATGGCTTCTGGGGCTATGATGAAAAATGACTTCTGTCCTCCAGGGGCCTGCATGACCTGTCTCTGCTTCTCTCTCTCTCTCCACGCTTGAGGCCGCCCCAGCCTCCTCCCTCATAACTCTGCAGTCACACTGCCTTTCTTCCATTTCTTTCACCAGGCCAGGCCTTTTCTCTCCTGGGGACTTTGCAGTTGCTCTTCATTCTGCCTGGAACACCGTCCATAAGATTTTTAAATGATTGGCTCACTATGGTCATTCACTACTCAGCAAAAACGTCACTTCCTCAGAAAGGTCTTCCTTGACTGCTCTGTCTAAAGTGGGGCTGTCACTCTTGCCCCCACACTCTTAACACATCACCCTGTTTTACCTTCCATTTAGCACTTGGTACTGTGAGTCCATCTTGCTTATATGTGTGCTCACGTTATCAGCCTCTCTTGAACACAGCTCATGCTCTCAAAGAGCAAGGACTTCTCCCTTCTTCACTACTGTTGCCCCCAGCACCAAGAGGGCGCATTATAGGTGCTATATCAATGTGTTGGGTAGATGAATGAGTAAATGAGTGGATAAAGAGGTGGAAAGAAAGGAAGGAAAAAAGAAAGAAAGGGAGGGAGGGAGGGAGGGAGGAAGGGAGGAAGGGAGAATAGACGTAAGATTGATTCCTCTCCAGAACTGCCCAGATCTTGCAGTTTGAAGCTAGGTCACCACTTGAGCCAGATATGTTCTCCCATAAAGAAAGTATCAGTGAGAAATGTATTAAGCAGAAAAACTCAACTACAATGCTAAAATATATGAGATTATTTTTCTTTCCTTTTTTTTTTTTGAGATAGAGTTTTGCTTTTTTTGCATAGGCTGGAGTTCAATGGTGAGATCTCAACTCACTGCAACCTCCGCCTCCCAGATTCAAGCAATTCTCCTGATTCAGCCTTCCGAGCAGCTGAGATTACAGGTGCCCGCCACCACACCCGGCTAATTTTGTGTTTTTAGTAGAGATAGGGTTTCACCATGTTAGCCAGGATGGTCTTGAACTCGTGACCTCGGGTGATTCACCTGCCTCAGCCACCCAAAGTGCTGGGATTACAGGCATGAGCCACCGTGTCCAAGCCTACTTTTCTTACTAATAATAAATCTCACGTTAGGCAGTCGCTAGCACCAGTTTAGCTGTTTAACAGTGTCATCAGAGACCGAAGCTCCTTTCCACTTCACCATTTTTAGTGTGGTGGCTCTCCCATGTGTCTCTTGCCTCATGGCCACAGGATGGCTGCTGCGGCTCAAATATCACACTCACATTCAAGCAGAAAGAAAAGGAAGAGGTGATGACGGCCTTACCTATCTAATTCCTTTCAAGAAAGCACAAGCTTTTGCCGAAACCTTCCACCAACCACCCCTGGGATTTTCAATTATATTGTATGAGAACCAAATCCCATGACACAGCTACAAGGAATTCTGGGAAAGGAACTATATATCCCTTTCAGCCCCTATAGCAGAAAAGCAGGTGAAAGACAGGGGGTTGGAAACAAGGTGTTCTGTTGAACCACATTCTAGTTGGTCACTGAGCATATTCCCAGTAGCTATGACAACTGAAAGAGGGAGGACAGGAAGCATCCAGGACTGACCAAGGAGTGTTAACAAGGCCACCAGAGAGAAAAGTTCCCTCACCTATTCCAGCCACATCGACAACTTGCAATGCAGTGCGTGTGCTTAACATGATGATCCGGGAAAACACATCCTAGGGGCACTGAAACCAAGGTGTTCTTACTTCAGTAATTTGTGGGCTTCACAATTAAATTAAATGAGGTGAAATAATAATGGTAGGAAAATGTGTCAGGTTTTTTTTTTAGAAAGGCTAAATAACTCACTACACTTAGTTATGAAGTTGTTACAAGCTGTTAATTATTTTCAGACTAGGTAAAAGAAACAAACCTGGGAGAAGTGTCTGGTGTGTTAACATGTATTATTTATCCCAAGGTGACATTTTAATAGCAGGGGAAACACAGGCAGTCTCCCAGCCCCATGCATATTTTGCCACAAGCCGCTGCGAGCGCATAAATCCTAGCTCTGTCAACAGTAATGAGGCCCAGAGAGCAGGCAACTGCTGGGGCCCTGAAACTTTTTCAGAGGAAAATATACATAATTAAGGAATTGTGAGCACTCGCTCCTGATTTATTATTAAAACAACACACCCGGGGCCACATTTGCTCCCTGACTTGTCGGTGTTAAACAGACAAGTGATTAAACATCAGGCTCACAGGGGTCCCCCACACTCTTCCTGCAAGCCTTCCACATCCGGGCCCCTGTTCTCAGAGAAGGAACGGAAGGCCCAGAGCAGCACGGCAGTGTGGGTGGGAAGTGCTGCTGAGGAGGCCTCCGCTGGCCCAGCTCTCGGGAGAAGAGCAGGGCTCACGGTTAACAGCACTGACTCTGAGATGGGCCACACCTGGATTCAGAATCCACTTCTACCATCTAATTCCTGTATGCTCTTCTACTTCTGAACCTCAGTTTCCTCATCGGCAAAATAGGGTGGATAACGGTTCCTGCTTTATAAGGCTGCAGTAAGGATTAGATACAGCCCTGGGCAGAGTTTCCCGTGAACTGTCATTGCTCCTGGTCATGGGATGGCTGCCAAGCTGCTAACATCAAATCCACATTCAAGGCAGGAAGGGCGAGAAGGAGGTGACACAAGTCGTATCTGTCCTCTTATATCTCCCCAACCCCTTGGCAACAGCAATAGGAACTGCAATTCGCTTTTCTATGCTCCTTGAGGCCTACGCAGTTTCTTCTCCACAGTTTCTTCTATATCCTCTACCTATGAAGATTCGGTTCCTAAACCCCCTTTCTTCTGCAGGAAGCCGTCCCTGACCAAATGAGAGTTTGGTACCATGTCAACTTCAGTGAGGGCCACCACAGAGCATCTTCAAATCACCATCCCTGCGGACACAGAGTGGGAGGAGATGGCAAGCACCTATCAGTGGGTCTTAGTACTTAGTTGATATGATGCCTAATAGATGCCATGAAAAGACACCAGAACACCAGTGTGAAAGCAAGCCCATGCACCAGATGGAGGAGGTTGTCGTGGACTGCTATATTGCCAGAGCTGCCTCCCCATGAAGGAAGAAGGCTACCCACCCTGCCCAACACTGGAGCCAGGCTGCTCCTCAGAGTGTGCAGCTGGCAAGTAGGGGCTGGGGAGACTGGCAACACATCAGAAGGGCTCTAGACGAGGGCACTACTTTTGGGAATGGCTCCCAGGATGTTCACCTGGGTAAGGGTTCGCAAAGCCTTCTCCATCTCTACCTGGGGCTCAGGGTTAGTGTGAGGCAGGAAAGAGCATAAGAACATGAGGCTTGATCCTCAGTGTATTGCTCAGTGGCAGCTATGTGACTCATCTCATACTGGGTGGCCCAGAAGGTGAGCGCTCTTTGAGCTTGAAGGACACAAAGGCCCTTCAGAGGCTAGGAAGTGAGGGAGGGCTGCTAGGGAGAGGAGGGACGGGAAGGACAGTGAGATTCCAAAAGCCAGGGGGAGGGCTAGGGAACGGAGGTAAACATGGGTACGTTAGGTCCGTAACACCGTATTTCCTCAATCCTAAGACATTAATTTGGGGATGAGCTTTCCAAACTCATGTAAACGCTCCCTTAAATGACACAAGGGTAAAGTGCATCCTAATCTCAGAATCTCCTGATTTGCGGGTGGACTCGAGAGTGGCCACACCTGCATCAGGCACTTCCTGTCCCCATCTCTGGTGCAGGTGTGACTTCATCTTCACAGCCACCCTATGAGGGACACCATCGCCAGTTCTATTTTAGATGAGGAAGCTGGAAATTGGGACTTGGCAATTCGGCCAAGGCCTTCTATAGCCGTCACTGGCTGGAGTTCCTGCAAAGCTCTGGGAGGGAGGGGCTGTGGATGGGGCAGGTCCAGTTGGGGGAAGAAAGAAGTGAGTTGCCCAGGCCCCCGGCCCCCATCGTCACCCACCTGACTCATCCTCCTCCACTCAGCAATCAGGGCAACCTGCCTTCCCTTTGCACTTGGAATGAAACCCAAGCACCTTGCACAACTGACAAGTCCTTATCTCACATGGCCTGGGCTGCCCCTCCAGCCTCTGCCACCCCCTGCCTTTCTCTCTCTTGAAAAAAAGGACTCAGCCTCTAGTCATTCAGCCCATGGCCTGCTGACCTTCCAATCACAGTAACACCAGTCCCTGTTTCCTTCTTAGCTCTCTGAGATTATGTTTCATTTTTCCTTGTTCGTTGGCTCCCTCTGGCCCCAAAAACACTGGAATGTGAGCCCTACCACAGCAGGCACTCTGGTCTTTTTCTCACTGTTGCACACCTTGTGTTCTCTGAATGCATAAACACATGCACCCCACCCCCTGGTGGTAGCATGCTTTGCCTTTGAACAAGTCACCCAAACCAGGGGTCCTAGCAAGACCTAAGTCAGAAGCAAACACAGAGCTGAGCAGTGTCCCAGAGGCTCGTCCCAGCCGGTGCAGACGTCCCATCTCTAAGCCCTTCTTCCCTGAGAATGAGATGCTTCTTAAGTGCTCCTTCCCGCTCTCTGCTCTGCCACTTCAGGCCTGGTTCTTCTCTGTCTTGTCCTGTTAGGGTGGGAGCTCAGGTGCCTCTCCATGTCCCTGTTTGTCTTCCCACACTGGAGGCGGCCTCTTCATCGGCGCCAGCAGCCCAAGGACGCTCAGCATTCCCAGAGTGATAGGAACTACTAGAAAAGTAGCTCTAATTCCAGAACCTTCTTTCAATGGAAAGCCATTGGAAGCTTGTGACCCTTTCAGGACATCAGTTAACAGGTGCTTAGAGAGGCCGGGCCTGGCTCACCTCAGGCTTTTTGGGAGAAGACGCAGTCCTGCCTTTGGAGAACTCAGTCTCCTTAGAAAACCAAGACTGTTGCCTGCACAGCTACTAGAGATTCATTCAGAATTATGTTGCCTTTAAGGCTAAATTGTGAAATAAAAACAGCAATTGCCTGAAGAGTTCACAAGCCACTGTGGGCTGGAATTGTCAGGTAGGGCTTCCCGGAGGAAGTGCGAGAGCATGGAGCCTCAGCCCTCATAGGATTACATGACGAATACTCTGGGAGAGGAAAGTGCTTTTGAGGGCATAAATGAAGTTCTTGCTGATGTTGAAGTTTTTCCAACACGCCCAAGGGTTGTTTTTTTTTTTTCTAATATATTTTGTTATATTCTAATATATTTTACAATATATTTCTAATATATTTTGCTATTGGCAAGGGGTTGGGGAGATTTAATAGGACAGATACCACTACGATTTATTTTACTTCACACATGTAGAAGTCAGAGATGAAAACTTACATTTCCCAATTAACGCCACTAAAATGTCATTTTGACAGTTCCATCAGGCGTCTACAGTTACAAGCCCCTCCCAGCTTCGGAGAACTGGGAGAGAGGGGCAGCGGCATAGCCCACTCCCATGCCTTAACTGGCCCCAAGGATGGGTGAGGTTTGCAAACCATAATCAGAAGTGGAGAGAGAGGAGAAGGAATTTAGTGAGTAAGGAAGGTTCCAGAGTTGGAAATACATAAGGAATTCACAGGAGTCTTACTGAACATTGCGTGGAAGCAGCAATGCCTATCCACCGAGAGTCCGGTCACTGGTCCTGGGGGAGAAGCCTCCACTGCTGGAGCTGGGTCACCGCACAGGGTTTTTCTCTAATTCCTCTGCACATGCAGAGGCTCCGCCCTGAGATTACTACTCACTGTGAGTACAGACAAAAACTCTAACGTGGATCTGACACTTGAGACCCTTTATTTCATCAGATCTTCAGAACGGCTGCATAAGGCAGCAGAATCTGTAAGCTGAAGAAACTGAGGCTCAGAGAAATAGAGTGGTTTGACTGGGGTCACACAGCCTGTGAAAGCACTGGAGTCCGCCCAGCATTCTCTCCCAGGCTCCCTGCTACCTCCCCACAGAGGCCTCATTCCACCATTCCACCTGCAGTCCTCACAAGTGTACACACTGAATCCAAGAATTGGACTGAGAAAACAATCTTTTTCATGCAGTGTTTCCCCATTATAAAGTGATATTGTCTTGTCTTTTTATATTCCATTTTCCCTCAAAGCTGTATCATTAACTAAGGAATATGTTCTGATTTATCAGGTCAAGTGTTTAACCTTTTTAAATGTTTTATTGATTCTCAAAGCTTTGGTTCCCCCAGAAGATCCTGACTGCTACATTGACAATGTCATTGATATTCTTTTAACAGGCCCTCTGCAACACAGAATGCAGGATGGGAAAGATGAGCGAGTCGCGCATCCACCTGCCGCACACTGTAGGAGAATGTGTGGCGAGAAGATCAACTCGTGGGCTCTGGTGGGAGCTGAGGCATCCAAGCCCAGACAACTGGGTGGCCTGAGTGGGGAGCAAATGCCCCCTTTGGAGGGAGTTGGTGGAAGAGGAAAGCATTTTTCTCTAGGCTGCTCCCTCCAACCGCTCACAACCAACTTGGTTTTTGCACAGCCAAATTGAACTTCAAGAGCAGCCATGTATTACCACTGGAAGCTTCCGGCAGAGTTAAGATAAAAAGTCCAAATACTTTTTTTTTTTTCTGAGATAGGGTCTCACTTGTCACCCAGGCTGTAGTGCAGTGGCACAATCACAGCCCTCTGGGGCGCAAGTAATCCTCCCGCCTCCTGAGCAGCTGGAGCTATAGGTGTGCACCACCATGCCTGGCTAATTATTTTTTGTAGAGACAGGGTTTTACCAAGTTGCCCAGACCAGTCTCGAACTCCTGGCTCAAGTGATACTCCTGCCTTAGCCTCCCAAAGTACTGGGATTACAGACATGAGCCACCACACCCAGTCAAGTCCAAAATCTTTAGCAAGGCATGCAGGTCCTCATATCCTGGCCTCTGCTCCACCTGCCAGCCTCATCCTTCCTCACTTGCCCCTCTCTGAAATCTACGCTGCAGCCACATCCAACTACCAAGATTAGGGTAAGGCAAGGGAAGCACTCGCCTCAGGGGCAAAACTAAAAAGGGCAATACAGAATTCAGTGATCAAGACAAATACTATTTTAACGCAATATTTTTAAAGAATCAAAATTAATGCAAAAGACCCATAGTTAACACAATACCAGAAGTTAAAATAAAGACATCATCTACCCTGACCTCGCGTGTCCCACTGCCACACTCAAATCCTGGCCCCGCCTACTCCTTCTGATTTTCCAAACTGTGCTCTTTCTTAGCTCCTGTGCGGTTTTCCCTACCTAGAAGACTCCCCTGTAAATCATCCTTCAGGCATGAGCTGTGATGTCACCCTTTTCAGGCAAGTCTTCCTTGACATTCACAGTAACTACTCACACACACACACATGCACCCACCCAGGACTCAGGCCCCTACTTTGTGCTCCAGTAACACCCTCCTAGTAGTCACCACAAGTGATCACAATTGTCTGGCTGCCTCCCTGATCCATCTGTAAGCTCCATGAAAGTGGAGGCTGAACCTCCACTGTTGCTGTCACCAAGGTTTCCAGAGCTGGTGGCAATAGTTGGGACTATGGCTGTGGTGACTCCTGTGCATGCTGTCTTTACCAAGTCAGGCTGGGCCCACATAGAGACAGGTCCCTGGGAAATCCTGATGGGCTGGGGACCTCATGCAGGCTGCTGGTTCCTCTACCTGAAACCGCATCTGCAGATGCTGTGAGATTAGGGTTGATGGACCTGAAACACTGAAGGAGAAACTGAGAGACATCCAGGAAACGCAGAAGGAGTTTGGGTCCCGATAGGAGAGAGACAGCAGCCCAAAGGGCCAGGTGTCACTTTCAGGGACAGGTTAGGGACAGCTGCTTTTCTCTCCAGCCTTTCCCTGGGTGGTCTGTGCCTGTCCATTTGCTCTTGCTGGGATATTTTGTCTGAGGCAGTCGTGAGGCAGTCATGACAAGAAGCCTGGCTGGGTGGGAGGAGGTAGAGCCAGGTGCAGGTACACAGCAGGCCTCGTGCATTCCGTGCTTCCTCAGCCCACCTCCCTCCCACTCCTCAGGTTTGCATGATTATAGCCATGGATCACAGCTCTTGAAACAGAGATGGGCTAGGGCAAAAGTGCCGAGACTTTAATAAGATAAGTTGGGAAGTCAGAGAAAGAATGTGGCTGTTGAGGCTGGGTCACACCACCAGCATCTCTACCACAAAGCACCACCCCTTGTCCTCCTGAATCCCCCGTCCTTCTCCTACCATTCCTTCTCCTACCACCTCCTTCCTAAATTTCCCAGAAGAGACAAAGCCCAATATACTCCATGGTATTCACTTAGCAGTCAAAGTAGCTGATTACTCCAGGGAAATAAGAAGTCTGAGAGGAAAGATAAACAAGACATTGAAGGATGCCCCTCCATGAAGGATGCCCCTCCATAAAGAAAAGACAGTCTCTCTCCTCGACCACTCTCCAGCCAGGATCCTCTGGCCTCAACCAAACGATCACAGGGATTCGTTTCATTTCCCTCCTTCTCTCTCTCTCTCTCTCTCTCTCTCTCTCTCTCTCTCTCTCTCTCTCTCTCTCTCT
>PVKV010005818.1:15365-72840 GCA_004027835.1 Alouatta palliata | reverse complement strand
ACCACCATACCTGGTGAATTTTTGTATTTTTAGTAGAGACAAGATTTTGCCATGTTGGCCACACTAGTCTCGAACTCCTGATCTCAGGTGATCCTCCAGCCTTGGCCTCCCAAAGTGCTGGGATTACAGGTGTGAGCCAGCACACCCAGCCTGTTCACAGGGTTTCTAACAGCTCAAGGCCATATCCCTAGGATGACCCTGGGCCTGCTTAAAGGGCCTGCCTGAGAAAACTCAAGGCTGCCAAAAAGATTTACTGTTTTTTTTTTTTGTTTTTTTTTTTCCAGCCAACACCTGAAGACCACACAGGGCCTCTGTCTCCCGCTCTCTAAGGGAGGACAGCACCCAACCTGCCAGCCTCAGCCACAGCTGACCTAGTCGTATTTACATAAAGTCTCTGCATTTTTCACTTCCCCAACTTGGCTAAGCTTCTGCTTTCCCATCCCTGTTCCCCCGCTCTCTCTCTTTAAAACACCTGTTTCCTACTGCACAAATCAAAGAAGAGTTCAGTTCCAGAGAAACTCCTTTCCCTACTGCAATAGTTAATGCTGATTAAAATCTGGCCTCACCACTTTAACCAGTGTCCACTTTTGTTTATCTCTGACATTGAGAATAAGAATTTAAGACCAGCACAATAAACACAAAAATATATGAAGGGCTACTGACTAAGCCATTATAAACAAGACCTAACTAGAAATTCAGAGAATGCAAATGTGAATGATGGAAATATAGAGCTAATAGACCAGTTGATGGTATAGTGGAAGGGCAGTGAGTCAGAAGGCTGTCTGTTAAAAATAAGACCCATGGACCAGCAGCATCTGTATCCCCTGGGAACTCGTCCCAGACTGCCTCAGTCAGAATGTGCCTTTAACACTCCTGGGTGAAGTGTGCGCACAGTCAGGTGTGAGAAGCAGTGCTGTTCTCAGCCTTGACTGCACACTCGAGTGAGCTGAGACCGTTAAAAAGTACTTATGCTTGGGTCCTCACTGCCAGAGAGCTTTAAGTGAGTAGCTTGGGGCACAAAACTGTAAACATTCCCCTGGTAATTTTAATGTGTAGCCAAGTTTGAGAACCACAGACTTAAACTCTTAGAAAAGGGATAGGGAAGAAAAATGTAAAAATTACAAGATGTAGAGCACAGAATTGGAAGAATCAACATACACAGAACAGAAGACCTCCCTGGGGAGACTAGAGAAGAAAAGAGAAGATAGAAAGAAAGAGAAAAAAAAAGAGAAGATGGAATATTTTCTGAAAAAGAAATGACTGAAAAATTCCAAGAATGAAGAAAATGTTCAAGACCCTATGATGATATATCAAAAGAACTCAGAGAGTGCCAAAAAGGAAAGATTTTTAAAAATTCACAAAGGAAAATATAGGCCCAGTGTGGTGGCTCATGTCTGTAATCCCAGCACTCTGGGAGGCTGAGGCGGGAGGATCGCTTGAGGCCAAGAGTTTAAGAAGTATTACATTGATATTTGGGAATACCTTTAAAACACCAGAGTAAGAGGCAGATACCCAAATGGGAACAAGAACTAAATTACAGATGTCTCAACAGCCACACTCAAACGTCATTTTGGTCTTTTCATATATTTAAAATGGTAAAGGGAAGAAAACGAAATTAACTCAGCATTTTTTATCTAGTTCAACTAGCATTTAAAAATGAGGGTGGAATGTCCACCGTGATACAAAGCCTCAGAGGGCTTGCCATCAAAGACCACCTCTGAGCCACTTGTGTCAGTCCAGATCCGTGGGTGAAACAGAGCTGGAAGCTCCAGTGCTACAGTGGGAAAACGGCAGAGAAAGATCAGGCAGGGGCGCAGGGGAGCAGCTCACAGACTGTTTCTTCTGCCTAGGAGCCAATATGGCTCAGCACAGTGCTGTTGCTGATGCCAACTTTATTTAAATATGTGAGATTTGGTTCATTACGGATTTTGCATTAATTTGGATTTTTTCAATATTGCTCAGTTTTCTGATATCCTCTGATATCCTCTTACATTTTGCTAGGCCTCCAAGGACAGGGATATTTGCAAAGAACTACTTCAGTTCATCAATGCTCCAGCCCAGGCACCATCCAGGTTCATGGTTCTCTGTGTGTGAAAATTAAAAACCGGGCCACCACCCACTTCTCGCCCCTATCCCCAGCCGCGGCCAGCAGAGCACCGCAGAATGCAGGCTTGCATAGTGAACAAGCTGAAGATTGAAATTCAGCCTGAGAACTTTGTGGCTGGAGATGGCTCCTGTTGCGAGAAGAGAATATGACAGATGGTATAAGATATTACAGCAATTTTACTGACAAAGCACTAAGCATATCACAGAAGAAGTTCAAAATCAATTCATCTGCTTCCAAGCAGAAGCGAGGCTAACAGGCAGTGAAGCATCATGATAATGCAGCTGTTTCAAAAGAAGGCATTAACCAGGCTACCCCAATGTGTCTGTATGACACGCTTTTTTGTTTCTGTTACCCTGATAAGAACTTAAAATTCAATTTGTATGGAAATAAACTAAGCTTCCGAAGTTATCTTCCCGTTCCGGGAAGTCATCTCAGGAGGTTTGCCGAAGAACTTTTCTCTGACTAAATGGGCTCCTAGGCTCAGAGCCTGCAAGGCTTCAGCTTCTGTTGTTAAATATTAAAGCACAACCTACTTCCAGCCACTACAACTGTGCTTCTTTAAGGGCGGTATCCATTAAGGTTGTTTGATTACAAAGAAAACTGGCTCTGAGCAACTCACTATCCTTCCAACAAGTTCTTTTTCCACTTAAAGTTAACTAAAGGATCAGCTGAGCAGGTTAACATGAGAATGGGGATTATGTGGCATGCTGGGTAGCAGAAAATAGTTGACAGCGCTGTCAGAGTTTATTCATTCCAATAACAGAACCCTCTGCGTCTATTCTTTCCTGCATTCTCTACAATTTTTAGTATTTTTTTTAGTAGGATGTTTGCCATCTAGCATTCTCCCCTCACGACTGAAAGCCCCAAGAAAATGCGTGCAATTGTCCAAGTTTGAGTCATATGCCACACCAGGTTAACCTCACCAAGACGCTCCTCAGTGAGTGAGGAAGGTTCGTGAAAGAGACGTGGCAGCGCTGTTCCATGGAAAGAAGAGCTGGGTGCTGGGTGGGCCAGGATCACAGAGGAACAATTGTTCTCACGTCAAATCCACACTTTTATGCACGCCGACGTTCTGAAGTTTCCCAACAACAATGAAAGTTCTGGAAAATGCACTTCACACAGTGCCTGATGCAATATGCAAAACCTTACCATTATCACCTTCACCATCATCAGCTAATGTTATTACTTGGAAAATCTGGCCGAGTATTAATAATGCTGGGGCGTTTACTGTGGGAAAGTGAAGGCTGTCTTGAAATAATTTGTTTTTCTCAATAGAATAAATAAGAGTGGTGAGAGCAGTGTCTCTGCCTGTAATCCCAGTACTTTGGGATGCCAAAGAGGGTTAATCACTCGAGCTCAGGAGTTCGAAACAAGCCTGGACAACATGGCGAAACCCCATCTTTACAAAAAGTACGTAAATTAGCTGGGTGTGGTGGCTTACACCCACGGTCCCAGCTACTCAAGGGTCTGAAATGGGAGGACTGCTTGAGCTCAGGAGGCAGAGGTTGCAGTGAGCCAAGATTGTGCCACTCCACTCTAGCTTCAACACAGTGAGACTCTTAAAAAAAAAATACAGAAGCAAGAAAACTGGTTATTGTTCGTGCCTGCTTCTGCTTCTGGACAGCCCTGGATTCCTGCTGCAGCCTGCGGGTCACTGCTCTGCCACACAAGGGACCACGTATTCATTAGGCACAATGGGCAAACAGGGGCACACAGGTTTTTTTTTTTTTTAATTAGAAGAAAAAAATGAATGTTTAAGTTGAAGAAAATGCATAATGTTATATATTTGTCTTTATAGCAAAGCAGTTGTAAAATTTAACCACAAAAGTCATCATGTAACCCCAAGTCACCTTCCCCTACCCACAGTGAAATATGTATGCTCCATACAGGAGAGCAAGAGCAACTTTACTCCCATTCCCGACCAAGGATCTTCCTCCAGCTCACACGGAACCTTGCTGAATCATCCCCAGTGCTTTTCTCAGAAATGGGATCTAAGTTATTCACAAATTCTGCATTCTTCTATTTTCTAAAACTCTATTTCTGTGACAGATTACAAATCCTGCATTCTTTATTCAATAAATATTAATTAAGTATGTAGTATTACACATGGCAGACACTGCAAACTACTGGGACAAAACTGGACAAAACAGGCATAGTTTTTGTGCTTACGGGGATTAAAGTCAAATTGAAGAAACAGGTCATTAATATGCTTATCTTACTGGGCTGTAATTAGTTAATAGGGGAATATATATCCATGCCTAAGATTTCCAACATTTATGCTGATCATAGCATATATAACTAGCCCCTGAACTTGACATTAACACACACACAGAGTTCAGACAAATATGTTGTCTCCTCTTCTGTATCTTTTCCCCCAAATGCCTATCCTAACTACCCCCACGAAGTTCCCCGATGAGAACTCTGATTCGAACAAGTCTAGAATACAGACTTTTTCACTGGGGCCTTACAAGAATAGAGGAAAGAATGGATGAATGCATGGTGTTATAGTGTTAAATTCGTAAGTTAAGACCCTACCCCCCAAATTGATGGTAATAAGATGTTGGGTCTTTAGGAAGTAATTAGATCATGAGGGTGGAATTTTCATGATGAGGTAATGCCCTATAAGAAGAGACATGCAACAGCTTTCTCACCACAATTTAAGAACACCTGGACCCTGCTGGCACACAAATCTTGAACTTCTCAGACTCCAGAACTGTGAAATTACTGTTTGTTCTTTAAGTTACCCAATCTATATGGTACTTTTGTTATAGCAGCCCAAACCAACTGAGACAAAAGAATGGATGGACAGATGGACGGAGAGATGGACAGATGGATGGATGGATGGATGGACGATGGATGGAGGACGGAGGATGGATGGATGATGGATGGATGGATGGATGGATGATGGATAGATGGATGATGGATGGATGGACGGATGGAGGATGGATGGATGGATGGATGATGGATAGAGGATGGATTGATGGATGGATGATGGATGGATAGATGGGTGATGGATGGATGAATAATAAATAGATTGAATAGATGAGTAAGAGGTGGATCAGTGGAGGGAAGAAATAACGAGGATGAAAGAAGATGAACAGACAGATCAATGAGTGGAACGCCTGGATAAATAACTAAAAGAAGAAAAGGAAGAGAGAAAAATGAAAGAAAAAGTAATTAGCTCTACAAAACCTTAAAAGCAGATGTTAGTTAGGACTGCAGTGACACAGGAAGACTTTATAGGGAGGCTGGCATAGTCACCAAAGTGAAGAAAACATGGAGCTGAAGGGAGCTGAGGGCCCCATCTTTTCCTCCTCAGGATGCAGAAGTCCTCATCTCCTATTTCTCTGAGACAGTTCGTCTTTGCCAGAGACTATCACTGATAAATCGTTTGTTGTTGTTAAATAACAAAACATGTGGGGTGGGAAGATATTCTGCAACTTCTTAGATATTTCCTTTTTGGGTGTGGCACATATGCATATATTCATCCAGTTACATTTCTGTTTAGAAGGGCCTGCTCTGTGCCAGGTCCTGGGCAAGTCTCCACGTGGATGACAAGAAAGAGTAAGACAATCACTGCACTGCACTGAGTCCCAGAGCCTCTACACCTACTAGCCACATGACCCTGGGCATGCTCCCTAACCTATGTCATTGTCATAGCAAACCCATGAAGTGAGTACTACAACTGTCCCCATTTCACAGACAAGAAACCTCAGGCACAATGGGACTGAAACACATAAAACACTCCCTGTACAACAGGCACTTGTTCAAAAACATTAGATTTTTTTGCTACCCTGCTGTAGGTTACAAAATTGACCCCAATCCTCCACCCCTCACCCCGACTTTTTGACTCTGTAGTGTCATTCTGCAGCAATTCCCATCAAGAGATGTAATCTCTCTCCTGAATTCTTGAATCAGGGCTGGCTTTCGCCAACAGAGTGCGGCAGATATCTGATGTGCCAGTTCCAAACCTAGGCCTCAAAAGATATTGAGAGTTTTTCTGTCTCTTGGACCCATGATGGCAGCTTGTGAAAAAATTCAAGCTAGCTGCCAGAAAAATTCAAGAAGCTGCCTTACGGTTGAGAACTTTGGACACCCTATGACAAGTTACCAACTTTCAGACCTGAGAGTAAAGGCCTTCTAGACTAGTCAGGCCCCAGACGGCCCTCAACTGACTACAACCCGTAAATGAGCCCATCTGAGATCAGCTAAGCTTGGCCCAGATAAGCAGAACTGCCCAACTGCTCCCAAGATTCATGAGCTAGACTCATGGCTGTTGGTTTAAGCCACTGAGTTTGGAGTAATTTGGGAGACATGACAGGAACCCATAAAGGCACACAGTTTGAAAGAGACATACTTAAAATGGCCAAGATATGAAAATATGGAAGCACAAAAAAGGAAGGAATTCTCCTCCACAAGGGAATCAGTGAGGTTCCTGGAGAGGGTGGTGTTGGGATCAAGTCTTGAGAAAAGTAGAGTCAAGTTCCTGCCAGGGGTATCTGCAGGGCCTCACCATCCCCACTGGCACAGCAGTGAAACCTAAGCCCCCAAAGCCCACCCGAGAGCCTCGAACAGGTGAGTCAGGTTTTCTTCCAGCCACCAGAATCAAGACCTGGGGAGGCAACAAGCTGGTCAGGACAAGCAGCACAACATCTCCACTTCAGGGCCAGACTGCTGCACACCAAGCTACAATGTAGCAGGGGCTCTGCCCTCCATCTCCCTGATTCTCCCACCCCTGCACTCACCAAATTTCTTATACTCCCATACTCCATCAGCATTCATAACAGCTCCTGTCAAGAGCCACGCAGCTCCTGACTCAGGGAAATGCTCAAAACCATGCTCAATATCAAAATGAGACAGGAGAAATTATGTTTAATTCAACAAGGAAGCAATTGGCTTTGGAGATGGGATGCAGTGGGCAAGAAGACAGGGGTGCCCGCCAGCTACAGTTACCACAAAGAGGTACTCTGTGTGCAGTATATACCATACACCAGCCATGGGGCTACCAACTCTCTGAGAAGGAACACACAGCCAACTCCCGAGCAGGCAGCTGCAGAGGGAGCTAGGCATGATATCTAAACTGGCTTGGATCAAAGATATACATACTCATAGTTTAAGAATCAAGTACATTTACAAGGATTGCTACAAAAATAGCAGCCTTCTGCCTTTCTCTATTCCTCCCACTCTCAATTCCCAGAGGCAACCACTTTCAACATTTAGTTGATACCTTTGGTATTACCTTGATATCTCTGAAATTATAAAAAAGAACCAATTTAAGTGTGCTTTTAGTTTTGGGTGTTATCCTGATTTTCCATAGTTAGAACATTCCTCTTTCATAGCTCCCCTGGCTCCACCCTACCTTACTTTGCTTCCTGCCATCTTTCCATCATGGATCTTCTTGAAGGAATCTCTCCAGAGCACTCTGACTGACGCTAGTCTGGATGAATCACCCTCATATCTGGTGCACAGCTATTGCCCTGCGGTCTCCCTTCATGCTCTACCTGAGAATTTCTGTCACAACTCTCTTAGATTAGATATCCTGTTTCCTGTATTTCCATTCTCTGTTTGCCTCTCTCCCCTGATTTAAACTCTACTTTGGGTGGAACACGTCTCCCATTAATTTAATAACAAAAAGTATATGAGACATCAGTGTCTAAGAAAGCTATTATTCAGTCCTTACACTTTCTTGATACCTTGGCTGGATGAAGATTTCTAGGTTGAAAAGTATCGTCCTTCTAATCTTCCAAGGCATTAAACCAACATTGGCTTTTAGCTTCCAGTATTGCTGCTGAGAAGTTGCAAGCCATACTGTTTCCTGATCTTTTGTACATGACACATTTTTTTCTTCCTTCTTGGAAGCTTCTAGTATCTTCCCTTTGTCTTTAGTATAATAAAATTTTATAGTGAAACAAACAAAAAAGGAAGCTATAGAAACATTCAGAGGATAAGAAAGAATTATTGATCATTAAAAATTACAGAACATGAACAAAAATTCCTACATAAGTGTTGGAAGACAAATATTTAAAAATCTGCGATAAAATAGAGAGGAAAGGCAATATGAGAACACTTCTGGTTGTGCTGACTTCTTTCACGTAGTAGGCTTTCCTCAGCTGTCCAGAGATCCTGAGCTGTCTGTGTAGTTTAAGCTCAGTACACTAACACACTAATTGGAAGCTTAATCACATGATGAGACCTATCAACTATGGGCTTTACCAGAGGAGAGTCATGGGGCATTTCCTTAAAGAACCTCCAATATCAGTATCTCTGGGGAAACTGACCAAGAAGAGAGACCTAAAGCTTTCTCTAAACCCCTGCCCATGGAGCACAGGCCTAGCAGTCAGCATCTTGGAAGCTGGGTGAGAGAAGAAAACCAGGGGTCATTCAATATAGAAATGTTCATATAACCCCATTTTCAGTACAGCGCACCTACTGTCGCCTGGTGTTTCATCCTCTCTGAGAAGACATACTTTCCACTTTTTCAAGTCTCATCTTTACCTCCACTTCCATAAGTACCTGGAAGTGCCAATTCCCAAGCCCTTAGTGGTTCTTCAGTGTAAATCAGGCTGCTTTCTCAACAGATCAAAGAAAGCTGACTCCTAAGACAGAGTTAGGAGAAGCAAATCAGTTCCCACTTGTCCATGTGCTTTTCAACTCCGCAAATTTCCATGTTTTTGTTTTCTCTCCCTTTTTTGTAGTTTACATATATATTTTAAATCTTCTTGCTTTCTGTTTACTCTCAGAACTGCACTAATATGCTAGGTGATGTATACATTCAATCAGTCATCTACACCTAGAACCTAAGGTGGCTTTCAACCATCAAAGAAATCCCAGTCCTAAACTAATAAGCAGAAGCAAAGAAAACCCTAATTCCCTTTTACTTTCCTAAGACCAACCAAATACTCTTCCTATGAAACTATGAAAGAGAGGAAAGTTCCCACAATCTCCCACTCTGGGCTGGGCATATGATCCACAAATAACCAATCATAGTATCTCATTATCTGGGGCAGTGGTTGGCTCAGGTGTAGACATATAAGTCAACCAAGACCAATCAGAGTCCTTTCCGGGGACAAATATACAGATGTTGGGCAGAGCAACTACACAGAAAAAGAATTTCTAAGATGAAAAGTTGTTACTTTGGGGCTGCCAGGGGCTATCTTTTCAACACATAGAAAACTTCTATCTATAACGATGAAAAAATAAAGTCAAGCGAGATGTGTGAGAGAGAAAGTGAGTCCAAAAGAGAGACACAGAGCATGCTTACAGCATGCAAAGAGCAAAAAGAGAAAGGGAAGGAGATCTGGAATAAGATAAAAAGAATTTTGTAGCATGGACATGGAGACCGGAAACAGAGGTTTTAAAATGGGAAACAGAGGAAGAAGTACAAAACTAACAACATAAAAATAGATGAAAGTCTAAAACTCACTGTAAAAGTAAAAATGCAGTCAAATTCACAAGACTCTAATACTACAATGGTGGTGCATACATCATTTTTATCTCTAGTATAAAAATTTAAACATAAAAATATTAAAATAACCATAGCTATAATAATTTGTCAATGGGTATGTGATTTATAACAGATGTAAACTGTGACATTAATATAAAATGTTGGGGGAAGAGGAGTTTAAAGTGTAAAGCTTTTGTATGAAATGAAAGTTAAATTGCTATCAGCTTAAAACATAATGTTTTAACTATGAGATGATTTAGGTAAACCTGTGGTAACCACACACACACACACCCCTGACACAGACACACAAAAGAGAAAGAGAAATGACTGCCAATACAAAAAGTTATCATATCACATAGGAAGACAGCAAAAGAGAAAGAATGGACCAAGGAAGTACAAAATAGTAAGAAAACAACAAAACGGCAATACTAAATTCTTACTTATCAAAAATTAATTCATATGTAAATAGATTAAGTTCTCCAATTAAAAAATACAGAATGGCTGCATGAATTGAAAAACAAGATTCAGATAAATTCTGCTTAAAAGAGAAACAGTTTAGCTTTAAGGACTCAAAGTCCAGACTTAGGCTTTCAGTCTATGGCTGAAAGGGATAGAAAAATATATTTCATGAAAATGATAAACACAAAAGAGCTGGGTGGCTATTTTTATATCAGACAAAATAGACTCCAAGTCCAAAAAAAGTCACAAGAAACAATAAGCTCATTATATAACGATAAAGTGGCTAGTTCATCAAGAGGATATAAGAATTGCAAATACATAATGCACATTAGGTGCACACTGGAGCACCTATATAAAGCCAGTATTAATGACTATAGAGGGAGAAATAGACAAGAATACAGTAATAAAGGATTTCCATTTTCTTTTTTTTTTTTTTTGGAGACAGAGACTTGCTCTGTCACCCAGGCGGGACTGCAGTGGTGTGATCTCAGCCCACTGCAACCTCTGCAATCTGGGTTTAAAGGATTCTCATGCGTTAGTCTCCAAGTAGCTGGGATTACAGGCATGCACCAGCGCGCCCAGCTAATTTTTGTATTTTTAGTACAGACAGGATTTCTCATGTTGGCCAGGCTGGTCTCAAAATTCTGGCCTTAAATGATACACTTGCCTCGGCCTCCCGAAGTGCTGGGATTAAAGGCGTGAGCCACTACGCCAAACTAGTGCTCCCATTTTCAACAATTTATAGATAATACAGACAGAAAATAAATAAGGAAACAGCTGACTTGAGTCTAATGGGCCTAACAGACATATACAGAACATTCCATCCAACAGCAGCAAAATACAAATTCTTTTTAAGTGCACGTGGAAAAATATCCAGGACAAATCACATGTTAGGCTACAAAGTTATAACATATTAGAAAAGACTGAAATTATATCAATTTTCTTTTCTGACAAAATGGTATAAAACTAGAATTCAAGAATAGGGAGACAGTTGGAAAATTCACAAATATGTAGAAATTAAACAACATATATCTAAACAATCAATAGGTCAAAGAAGATGTAAAAAGGGAAAGCAAAAAAAAAAAATCTAGAGATGAGTGAAACTGAAAAAATAGCATATCAACATTACATGGCATGCAGCTAAAACAGTTCTACCAGGACACTTTATTGTGACCAACACCTACATAAAGAGAAAATATCTCAAATAAGCAATCTAACTTCACACCTTAAGGAAGTAGAAGAAAAGGAGCAAACTAAGGCCCAAATCAGCAGAAGGAAGAAAATAAAAATCAAAATAGCAATAAATAAATGAAATAAAGACTAGGAAAATAATAGAAAACATCAAAGAAGTTAAGATTTGTTTTTTGTTTTTGTTTTCCGAAGACATAAACAGAACTGACAAATCATTAGACTAAGTTAAAAAAAGAAAACTTTAAGATAAAAATTGGGGGGGGTAGGGGAGGGACAGTGGGGGGTGGGGAGGGATAATATTAGGAGAAATGCTGGATATAGTATATACCTAAAGTAAAATAAAATTTAAAAATACCAAAAAAAATCTTTAATTAAAAATAATCTTTAATTAAAAATTAACAAAATTACAAATAAAAGAGGAAACATTACAACTGCCTAGAGAAACAGATAAATTCCTAAAAACATACAACCTACTAAGACTGAATCATGAAGAAACAGAAAATCTGAACAGACCAATAATGAGTAAGGAAATTACATCAGTAATCAAAAATCTCCCAATAAAGACAAGCGTAGTACCTGATGGTTTTATTTGTGAACTCTACCAAACGTTTAAGGAAGACTTAACACCCGTCCTTATCAAAAGCTTCTGAAAAATTGAAGAAGAGAAGGCACTTCCAAATTCATTTTATTAGGCCAGCATTACCCTGATATTAAAGCCAGACACTATAAGAAAAGAAGACTACCAGTCAATATCCCTAATGAAAACAGATGTAAAAATCTTCAACAAAGTACTAGCAAACTGAATTTATCAGTACATTAAAAGGATCATACATTATGATTGGGCGAGATTTATTCTTGGAATGAAAGGATGATTCAACATACACAAATCAATAAAATGGGAACCACCACATTAGCAGAATGAAGACATAAAACGTGATTATTACAACAGATAGAATAAAAACAATCTGATAAAATTCAACATCCTTTCATGACAAAAACTCTCAACAAGTAATGACCATATGACAAACCCACAGCTAACATGACACTCAATTATGAAAAGTGGAAAACTTTTCTTCTAAGATCAGGAACAAGACAGAGGTGCCCATTGTATCACTTTCATTCAATCTAATACTGGAAGTCTTACTCAGAGCAATTAGGCAAGAAAAAGAAATAAATGGCATCCAAAGAGGAAAGAAGAAAGAAATTGTCTATGTTTGCTGATGACACGATCTTATATATAGAAAACCCCAAACATACCACCAGAAAACTGTTAAAACAAATTCAGTAAAGTTGCAGGATACAAAATCTACATACAAAAATCAGCAGCAACTATATATACTAACAACAAAGTACCCAAAAACAGAAATAAAGAAAAACAATTCCATTTATAATAGTGTCAAAAAATAAAAGACTTAATAACACATTTAACCAAGGAGATGAAAACACTGACAAAAGAATTGAAGATGATATAAATAAATGAAAAAATATATTTATAAATTGGAAGAATCTATATTGTTAAAATGTCCACGTAATCCAAAGTAATCTACAGTTTGAATGCAATTCCTATCCAAATTCCAATGTCATCCTTCACAGAAAAAGTAAAAATAATCTTATAATTGGTATGGAGCCACAAAATAACACCAAACAGCCACAGCAATCACGAGAAGAACAAAGCTGGAAACTTCTATATTGTTTAGCAGTTAGAAATGAAACAAAACAAAAAACAAAACTGGAGGCATCACATTACCTGATCTCAAAATATACTACAAAACTATAGTAATTAAAACAACATGGTACTGGCAGAAAAACACACACATAGAGCAATGGAACAGAACAGACAGTCCAGAAATATATCCATATGTTTATAGCCAATCTTCAACAAAGGTATCAAGAATACACAATGCGGAAAAGACAGTATCTTCTTCAATAAATGGTATTGGTAAAACTATATATTAACATGGAAAAGAATAAAATTGGATCCTTATCTCATACCATGTACAATAATAAACTCAACATAAATTGAAGACTCAAATATAAGACCTGGAAATGCAAAATGACTACAAGGAAACATAGGAGAAAAACTTCTCGACATTGGTCTGGGTAATGATATTTTGGATGTAACAGCGAAAGCACAGGCAACAGAACCAAAAATAGACAAATAGGATTGTATCAAGCTAAAAAGCTTCTTCACAGCAAAGGAAACAGTTAACAGAGTGCAGACACAACAATGGGAGAAAATATTTGCAAGCTGAATATTTGATAAAGGGTTAATTTCCAAAATATATGAGGAACTCAACCCAATAGCAAAAAACAACAAAAAAAAACAAGCAAAGAATTTTATTTAAAAAATAGGCAAAGGGGCCAGGTGCAGTGGCTCATACCTGTAATTCCAGCACTTTAGGAGGGCAAAGCAGCAGGATCTGATGAGCCCAGGAGTCTGACACCAGACTGAGCAAAACGAGGCGACACTGTCTTTACAAAAAAAGAAAGAAAAGAAATTAGCTGGGTGTGATGGGGCATTGCCTGTGTCGCAGCTTCTCACAGAAGCTGAGGTGGAAGGACGGCCTAGGAGGTCAAGGCTGCAGTGAGCCATGACTGTGCCACTGCAGTACAGCCTGGTTACAGAGCAAGACCCTATTTCAACATAAAAACAAACAAACAAACAAACAAAAAATCAGCAAAGGACCCAATAGACATAAAAATGGCCAATGGGTATATGAAAAAATGTTCAACATCACTAGTCATCAGGAAAATGAAAATTAAAACCACAATGATATTATCATCTTACACTTGTTAGAATGGCTATTACCAAAATGACAAAAAATAGACGTTGGTGAGAATGTAAGACAAAGGAACCTTTGTACATTGTTTGTAGAAATATAAATTAATACAGCCCCTCTGTAAAACAGTACTGAGAATCCTGAAATAATTAAGAATAGAACTACCATAGGAGCTAGTCGTCTCACTTCCCAGTATTGTGAAAGCTGCTTATAAACTGGGTCATTCTACTGAATGAAAACAGAGTTGAGAGGCCAGAGGGAAAAAACACTCAGGGTACATACACTGCTCCAAGAATGTAATTCTTTGCAAGCCTGGCTGCGAAATTGCCAGTAGTAACCTGAAACCAGTTTTATCTAATAGCTACTGATACAATCTGCCACAAATCTAGGACTAGTTTTACCATCACCACCACAGAGCTTGCTAACTCCCCAGAACATTACAAGTGCCATGAACTTTCTTGAAGAACAAGTATGTAACATTTCTCCTTGTTAAAAAACTTCCGACCTTCTCTTTATTCTTTGGATACACTGAAGACCACCCAATCTGTGTATATCTTCCCAATTGCAATTTTTCCTAAATAAAACATTTTTAGATCAGAAATTCATCTCTATAATTTATTTGACTTCAACCGTACATACCAAAAGGAAATGAAATCAGTATATCAGTAAAATATGTGCACTCCCATGTTCTTTGCAGCAGTATTCACGATAATCACGATACGGCATCCACCTAAGTGTCCGTCAGTGGATGAATGGATAGAGAAAATGTGAGATTGAGATACATATACACATACATACATATATGTATAATGGAATGCTATTCAGCTTTTTAAAAAGGATAATCCTGCCATTTGTGAGAACATGGATGAATCCAGAAGAGGTAATACTAAGTGAGATAAGCCAAGCACAGAAAGACAATGACTATGCGATCTCACTCATATGAGGAGTCAGAACAGTTGAGGTTTTAGGTCAAAATGGCTAACTAGAAGCAGCTAGCTCACCCCTCTCTCACAGACAGAAACCAAAATGGCAAGTAAATCCTCACACTTCACATAGATCCTCTAAGACAGTATACTCAGATTCAGCAGAGAAGCAATGGGGCCCAAGGAAAGCAAGGAATAGTGGAGCCAGGCAGCCTGTGGAAGGGGTGAATGAGGTGAGAGGCTCTGGGACCCACACTTCCACCACAGACTTTTACAATCCTAGCCACGGGAGAGTCCCTATAATCCTCCTTAGGTCTCCAGGTGAACACACAGCCACCCAGAGATTGTGCAGAAGCATCGCTCAAGCCCACCTGGAATCCCACAGTCAGCCTGGTGCCAGCTTCCATGCCAAGGAGGGAGGCCAGGCTCTTTGCACACCCCCAGGAGAGACAGCACAGCTGCTATGCAGAGGAGCTGCCAGACCACACACCATACCACTCCCGCCTCGACAGCTTCCTGGGAAATGGGGCTTATCTGCCGCAGGCCCCCTGTGCAGTTGACCCACCCCTGTAGAAACACTGGCCTTGACTAACTAGGTGTTTCTCTGAGAGTCCGACTCCCAAAGGCAACCGACAAGCCACTAACGTTTGTCACTTTCTGCTGATCCCAGGCCAGGGAGAGAATGAGGAGGCCTGGCACCTCTGCATGTGCCCCAAGAACAAAATCCAGAGCTGCTTCTGCAGGAAGGAAGTGTGAGTGAGCCCAGCTGCCGGTCTCCAGCGCCCTGAGGGGCCCTCCCTTCCCCAGTGAAAGGCCCACAGCATAGCTACCCAGCTCCTGCCTGAACATTGCTGCTACAACCAGAATCCTTCTGAGAGCCCAGTTCCCACAGGCCTGGGATCTGCCATCAGGCTCCCACCACCTGCGCCTTCTGCCTGCCTTTGCCTGAAGGTTCTGGGGACCAGCCAGCTCCTCCCCATCACAGCCACCGCCTGAAGTCTAAGGTGCCCCAACCCCAGTCCAGCCCCTTAACCCATTTATGCCTGAGGTTGCAATTTTTTGAATTTTTGCAATCAGACCTTGGCGATGATATTGAGCAGTAGCATATAAATAAGTTCCACATGCTGAGTATTCCAATAATGGAACACTAGGTATAAGTGGGTTTTAAGGACTCCTACTCGCTGTCCAGTGGGCCATCTAAGGGCCTGGGAACTGGGACGCTATGTAGACCAATTCAACATTGCTGGCACCTGACCACTTTTCCCAGGGCCTGACATCAGGCCGACCCAACCAGTCGACAACACCACAACTGACACCCATTAATGGGGCTGAGAGGCAGCGCATACCCCCGTCCCTCACAATACAACAGCATTACCACATCAAAAGTAACAGAGTCATATACTGTTCATATTGGGCTGAAAAGGTTCTGCCGAAGTCTCAAGACAGGTGTGTTCCATAGCTGTCAACTACACTGTGGCCTGGATGTAGACAATAGTGAGCATCTGAACTGACAGTCACTAGTCGCAGGACTGGTGTGACTGGGAATAGATCACATTCCTGCCTATCTAGCACATGGAGCTGGTGCAACCCCGTCACCCCATGTAGAGACCTTAGCAGACGTCACTGGGAACTCCCAAAGCCATCCCCATAAGGGCTGGTGCCTATACCTGGCATTGGGGTGTTTGTGGGCAAGCCAGGGGGTACAGCTCTGCCCTGCTAAATGGAAGGCTCAAGGCACCAGGCACTGCACCATCCAGTCCATCACCAGAAGCAACAGAGAGCAACTCCCAATAAACAAAGACCAAGTACCTACCCATCTGCTGTGCTAAAGCTGGCTCTTACCCGTCAGCGTCATCTATTGGCCTGCAGGTTGAACTCACAGCCAAATATAAAAACTGCCAACGGAAGTGCACAGGGTACAGAAGCAAAGCTAAAAGACTCTACACAACACACTCTACAGTCATACTCCCTAGGGAAGGGGAGGAATGGAGAAAGAAAAATAATTTTTAAAAAATCCCATCTGAACAAAAATAAATTCAAAATTAAGAGTGGCTTTCTGTGAGCAGCTGCTCCAGATGAGAAGGAATCAGTGTAAGAATTCTGGCACTGTGAAAAATCTGAATGCTGTGACATGACTGAAGGATCCCTAACCAAAATGGAAACTGAGAAATGACAAAGAACACAAAGTATAAATTGCAAAGAAATTAAATGAGATTGAAGACAAAGTTGAAAACCAACACAAGAAACTATAAGAACAATCCAGGAAATGATGGGAAAGATAAACATAATTTAAAAAATGCAAAAGGACTTCTTGAAATTAAAAAATCCACTTAAGAAATCTGAAAATATAGTCAAAAGGTTTAACAATGGATTACACCAGAAGAAATAATTTCAGAGCGTGAAGACTGATCATTGATACTAAATTCATCAAAAGTAAAAAGAATTTTGAAAAACAAAGCCTTTGAGGAATATGGATTATGTAAAGCAATAAAACCTATGACTTAGTAGCATTCCTGAAAGAAAAAAAGTAAGCACCTGGAAAACACATTTGAAAATAATTCAAGAAAATTTTCCTAGTTTTGTGAGAAAGTTGGACATCCAGATACAAAAACTCAGGGAACATCTGTGGGATTCTATACAAGATGAACATTACCAAAGCATATGGTCTTCAGACTATGTAAAGTGAATGTTGAAGAAATAAAAAATATTAAAGGCAGCTAGAGCAAAAAGTCAAATCACCTAGAAAAGAAAACAGATCAAACATTGGACTCAGAAGAAACCTTACAAGCAAGAATAAATTGGAGGTCTATTTTTAGCCTCCTTAAAGAAAATAAATGCAAACCAAGAATTTTACATCCTGCCATACTAAACTTCATAAATGAAGGAGAAATAAAGTATTTCCCAGATAAGCAAACACTAAGAGAATTTGTTATCACTAGACAAATCCTACAAGAAATGCTCAAAGAGTTCTAAATATGGAAATGAAAGTACTATACTTACCATCAGTAAAAGATACAAAAGTACAAACTCACAGACCCTATAAGGCAATTACACAATTGAAACTCCAGAACTAGTTAATAATACAATGACAAGAACAAGACCTCAGATAGCAATATTAACTTTCTTTTTTTTTTTTTTTTTTTTTTTGAGACAGAGTTTCACTCTTGTTACCCAGGCTGGAGTGCAATGGCACGATCTCGGCTCACCGCAACCTCCGCCTCCTGGGTTCAAGCAATTCTCCTACCTCAGCCTCCCGAGTAGCTGGGATTACAGGCACGTGCCACCATGCCCAGCTAATTTTTGTATTTTTTTTTTTATTTTTTTTATTATTTTTTTAATTTTTGTATTTTTAATAGAGACGGGGTTTCACCATGTTGACCAGGATGGTCTCGATCTCTTGACCTCGTGATCCACCTGCCTCGGCAATATTAACTTTCAATGTAAATGGCCTAAATGATAAACTAAGATACAGAGTGGCAAACTGGGCCATTTAAAAAAAAACAAACCCAAAATCATATCAAGTATCTTCATGGACTACAGTGATATAAACTTAGAAATCAATACGAAGAGGAATTCTCAAACTACACACATACATGGCAACCAAACAACTTGCTTGTGTATGGCTTTTGGGTAAACAAAGAAATTAAGGGAGAAATTTTTAAAAAAGCCTTTGAAATGAATGAAAATGAAGACACAACATGGCAAAACTTCTGGGATACAGCAAAAGAAGCGCTAAGAACGAAGTTTGTAGCACTAAATGCCTACATCAAAAAGATAAAAATATCTTAAATTAACAACATAACATCAGACCTCAAGGAACTAGAAAAACAAGAACTAAACCCAAAGCTAGAAGAAAAAAATAAAAACAAAGATCAGAGCATAACTAAATGAGATTGAGACCAAAAAAAAGATGAAAGATCAATAAAACATAAAATCGGTTCTTTGAAAGGACATACAAAATTGAGAGACCACTAGCTGTACTAACCAAGAAAAGAACAATCACAAATGGTAAAGGTGACGTAACTGATACCACAGAAAAGATCGTCAGAGACTACTATGGACACCTCTCTGCACACAAACTAGAAAACCTAGAGGAGATGAATAAATTCCCGAAAGCATAGAACTTCTCAATATTGAACCAGGAAGAAATTGAAATGGAAAACAGACCAACAATGAGTAATGAAACTGAATCAGTAATAACAAAATCATCCAACAACAGCAACAAAAGCCCAGGACCAGATGGCTCTACAGCCTAATTTTACCAGACATACAAAGAAGAGCTGGTACCAGCCTTACTGAAACTATTTGAAAAAAAAATGAGGAGAAAGTCTTCTCTAACTCATTCTCCAAATCCAGTTTCACCCTGACACCAAAAACAAGCAAGGACACAACAAACAAGAGAAAACTATAGGCCAATATCCCTGATGAACATAGATGCAAAAATTCTCAGCAAAATACTAGCAAACCAAATCAAACAGCACATCGAAAAGATAATTCATCACAATCAAATGGGCTTTATTTGAGGGATGCAAGGATAGTTCAACATACATAAATCAACCAACATAATTCACCACATAAAGAAGACTAAGAACAAAAACCTCATGATCATCTCAATAGATGGAGAAAAAGCATTTGTTAAAATCCAACATTCCTTCATGATAAACATCCTCAACAAAGGAGGCATGGACGAAACGTACCTCAAAATAACTGGAGACATCTATGGCAAATAGCCAATAACACAATGAAGAGGGACAGTTGAAGGCATTTTCCCTATGAACTGGAAAAAGACAAACACGTCCATTCTGGCTACCACTAGTAAGCACAGTACTGGAAGTCTTAGAGCACTACAAGAAAGAAACAGAAAGCATCCACATTAGAAAAAAAAAAAAAAAAAAAGCCAAATTATCTCTGTTTACTGATGAGATGATCTGATACCTAGAAAACCCTAAAGACTTCAGAAGAGTCCTAGACTTGATAAGCAAGTTCAGGATACAAAATCAACATACAAACACAATAGCATTTCTATATACCAAACACTGAAAGTGAAAACCAAATTAATAACTAATCCCATTTACAAGAGCCACAAAAATTTATTTAAGAATACATTTAACCAAGAAGGTAAAAGATCTCTATAAGAAGAACCACAAAATACTGATGAAAGAAATCACAGACAACATTAAAAAAGAAATCAATCTGGAGGCATCACACTGCCTGACTTCAAATTATACAAAGCTATAGTAACTAGAATAGCATTGTACTGGTATAAAAATAAACACGTAATGGAACAGAATAGAAAACCCAGAAATAAAGTCACACATCTACGATGAACTGATCCTCTAAAAAGTCAACCAAGAAAAAAAAAGAAAAAAGAAAAAAACAACGAGGAAAGGACACTCTATTCAATACATGGTGCTGGGAAAACTGGGTACTGGGTAGCCATATGCAGAAGACTGACACTGGACCCCATCTTACCATATACAAAAGTTAACTCAAGAGAGATTAAAGACAGAAACATAAGACCTGAAACTATACAATTCCTAGAAGAAAACCTAGGAAATAGAACATCAATGTAGGCGAAGAATTTATGAAGACCCCAAAAGCAAATGCGACAAAAACAGAAATTTGAGGGACTTAATTAACATAAAAAGCTTCTGCATAGCAAAAGAAATAATCAATAGAATAAACAGACCTAAAAATGGGAGAAAATATTTGCAAATCATGACTCTGACAAAAGACTAATATCCAGAATCCACAAGGAATGCAAACAATTCAACAAGAAAACAGTGGGCAAAAATCATCAACACACGTTTCTCAAAAGAAATACAAGCAGACAACAAATACATGATAAAATGCTCAACATCACTAATCATCAGAGAAATGCAAATTAAAGCCACAATGAGATATCATCTTACACCAGTTTGAATGGCCATTATTAAAAAGTCAAAAACAAAACAGATGTTGGCATAGACGTGGAGAAAAGGAAATGCTTATAAATTGTTAGCGGAAATGTAAATGAGTCCAATTTCTATGGAAAACAGTATCCATATATCTCAAAGAACTAAAACTATAACTACCATTTGATCCAGCAGTCTCACTACTAGGTATCTACCCAAAGGGGGGAAAATCATTATATTAAAAAGATACCTGCACTCATATGCTTATCACAGCACAGCTCACAATAGTGAAGTCATGGAACCAACCTAAGTGCCCACCAACGGTTAATTAGATAAATAAAATGTGATATATACATACCACAGGATACTATGCAGCCATAAAGAAGAAGAAAACTATGTCCTTTGCAGAAACATATATGAAGCTAGAAGCCATCATCCTAAGAGAACAAACTCAGAAGTAAAAAATCAAGTATCTCATGTTCTAACTTGTTGAGTGAGACCAAAACAATGGGTATACATATGGTCATAGAGATGGAGATAATAGACACTAAGAACTCTTAAAAGGGAAGAGAGTCGAAGGGGAGTGAGGGCTACAAAATTACCTGTTGGATACAATGTTCAATTTAGGTGATAGAAACACTAGAAGCCCAATTTCTACCACGATGCAAGCAATACCCCTGTAACAAACAAGCACATATACCACCAGTGTCAAAAATCAAAATTTTTTAATTGAAATAAAATAAAATTTCAAACTCACAGAAGCAAAGAATGGTGTCTGCCAGGTACTGGGGATTTGGGAGCCAAATGAGATGTGGGTCAAAGTGAACAAAGTTTGGTAGACAGGATGAGTAAGTTCTGCAGATAATAGTGTACACCAGAAAACTGCTAAGAGAATAGATCTTAAATACTCTCGCTGCAAAAAATAAGATAATGTTAGGTTTATTTAATTTTTTCACAATATACACTGTGAAGATATATAATTTTATTTGTCAACTATACCTTAATAAAGCTGGCAGGGAGGGATGGGTGCAAAAAATAAAGGGCACCTGTGCTGGGCTCGACTTTTCCAATGTGTTCACTTGACACATTGGTGACAGTCTCACATTGTGACTTTTCTGATACTACGGTCTGGAAAAAAAAACCTCTCCCCTATATGTAACACAAACATTAAAACACACACACACACACACACACACACACACACAGAGGAATACAGTAATATTCAATATCGCCAACTTTGCCTGTTACCATGGTAACCAGCAGCATTAAGTCCTGCTGCTAAAATTTCAAAAGCAGATGACATGAACTATTTATGCATAACTGCATTTTATAAAGAGAAAAAACTTGTCTTTCACATAAAATATGACTAAGTCTAGATGAGATGGGTGATTATATCACATTGGTGTCAGAACAAATGTAGCAAGTCCCCTGTCCCCAAGCCCTCTACTCCAGTGCGTGCTACTTCCACATGGAAGTAGAAAGCAAGATGGCAAACAGGGGTTTGGCCTCCCACAGAAAGTGCCTGATCTGCTTTGAGCTGGCACCATTGCAAAGACGCTCAGGGCTCAAGTATTCACTTCTCCAAATTGAGTGAAGAAATTCCTTTTCATTTCTACTCTTACAAGCTTGTGTATCTGCTGTCCCCTGTGGCTGGCTGATTCTTGAGCCACAGCCACTTGCATGAGCCATCAGCATGGAGGGGACACAGACCAGGTCAAAAGTCTTCATCTTGTAGGTGGAGATTGAGAGGGGTCAAAACTGGATGTTTCTGGAGACAGGGGTGCGCTCAGTAGTGGCGTCCTTTCACCAGCACCAACACAGGCCTAAACTAGTTCAGGATTGGACCATGTTGATTTTTCCCTTATCCAGGGGTTTTCTGCAGACATTCTAATGTCGCTTTCACAGACCATCATCATTCCTGAGCCAAGGCTATGCAGGAACAAAAACAGCAGGTGTATGTGGTAGCAGCTCCCACCCTTGAGCACTGAGCCTTCTTCCTGAGCACTGAAGCACTTTTACAGCCAAGAGAATCATCTTCAGGAAGCCTTCATCATTCATGCCTTCAGGACCAGGAAAATAAGCTTCTTCAATAACTAAGTAAGGTAATATAATTATCTTTTCAATCACATCTTTAATACATTTTCTGGGAATGGTAGAGGTTTTAAATGAGAATGTATTCAACCAATTAAAGTTGAGCTCCTTGAGGGAAGAAACAAATTCAATGTTTTATTCAAGGTGCGATCCCAGTAGCTCTCCTCTAATGCTTGTGGGATGAGTGGGAAGACGACGGACAACGCATGGATGAAAATTACTCAACCAGAAAATACACCTTGAATAAATGAATGAATAAAGTACAGGTTTTAGAAAGGAGGGAAAGATGGAGAGATTATCAGAGCAAGGAAGATCCTGAAGGAAATGAGCAGGTTTTGGTGAAAGGGTTTCTTGAGTGTGGGAAACACCCAGATGAAGTCAGTCTGCCATCTACCCCTCTGCAGGAAATTCCTCCAGGCCACATCACACCTTCTCTCATTCTCTCAGCTGCTGAACCTTGATTAAGCTAGGTCCCTTGTCACAAGGCCAGAAATAAAAAGGAGAAAACAAATGAGAAAACAAATTGTGATAACTTCCAGTGCCTTAACAAGACATTTGCATTCATGTTCTGTGTGCTTAAGAAGGGCATTTACCAGCGCAGCTCTGTAGTGAAAAGGTTTCTTGAGCCAGGGAAAGACCAAAAATGGAGCCCTGGTGGCCATCTGGACAAAAGCCTTAATCAGCAACCTATGATGCCCACTTGCAGGTTCATGGGAAGTCTCCAGCCATTACAGGTTCTGCCTAGGGTTGGCCCTCCACCAAAGGGCCTCCAGTTCCGCCTCTTGGGACACAAACCCCTACCGCCCCCAGACCACTGACTCACCCCAGGCCCCTGCAGTCTTTATCATCACCGCACCCCGTGGTTTGGGTGGCATCTGGTCCTAAAACGTTCCCAGGCTTCTGCCTCGCTTCTCAAGTGCACCAGTCTCTTCACACATGGCTGGGCTTCTCAAGCTGCTGCAGTTACTCTCAGTGGTCAAATCATTTCTTACTTCCCGATAAACAAGGCAACAGGGCTTGATTAAAGAGTTCCTTCTCTGGAGGGCAGAGTGGCTGTCTTCCCTTGATTAAAATGTTTGCCAGCTGTTTCTCATTCTGGTCTCAGGTGGCTTAACTCTTCAGGAAAGTCAGATACTTCACTCACCGTAATTATTTTTCCTTATTAAAAATGTTTGCCTCCATGTGACCAGCATGAAACTCTCCATCATGATGTCGAGCCATTCCCACATCTTCCATCCATCTCCACTGCAATTTGGTTTCATCATCTGATCCCACCAGGTAAGAGAGAGCAATTAGTCCTCCGCCCTTGAAGTTTGACCCCTACAAGATTAACCAGGTTCCTTAGAGTGTCTTGAGCACCTGGTAAAAGCAAGCAGGACCTTTTGTCAGGTCTCTCCTCACACCTGTGAAGGTCTCTGTTCATGACTACAGGGCATGACAGCAGTCACAACACAAAACACTTCATCATCAACACTTTAAGTATACCCTTGCAGCTAAAAAACAGTCAGCACTTGGAGGCTTTCCTCCTAGGAGACGGTCTTATCACAACAGCACTGTGTGCTCATTCTCCCGAGTGCTGCTGCCCTGCAGATAGGTCCAAAGCTGAACTTGCAGAGTCATTTATTCACCCTGCTGCCCAAGATTGCGTCTGACTTCTGCGATGCTGAGATCGAGGAAAGATCGGATATAAGAGCACCTCAAGAATTTTGCACCCAGAGGGCAGAGCCCAGGCATAAATGTTTTAAAAGGAAAGATAATTTTCCATGTTGGAAATTTCTAGGTCAGACTGCTTTCACACCTACTTTAGAAAAGGAGCCTACTCCATCCCCGCATCAACCATAGCAAAGAAAGTCAACAAATACCAAAAATACATCCGAATAAATAGCTTTTCATTTACTCTTTCAACAATTTATTGGTTGATTACTCTGCATCAGGGAAGGTTCTAGGTGACGGCACTAGAGCCTCTGTCTAATCTGAATTTATCTTTTCAATGTATGAGTCAAATTCTGCTGACTGGGAAGCACTAATGAGACAATTAAACAGAAGTCTAGCCTAGAGTGACTGGGGCGGTGCTGGTTCAGTTTCATTAACAGGGCAGGCTCTCTGAGGAAGCCCCTGAAAGCATACATGGGAGGGCGTACTCCCACCTGCTGGGCCTGGCCACCTCTACCCCATTCTCCTTTGAAAACAGCACTTTCAAGATGAGAGGTGCTAAACTGACATCACTGTGAAAATCTAATTACAACCTCTCTTCTTCTAGTAAAAAGGTTAACACTGGATAAAACAGGTCTTTCTTCATCCCCAACAAAGAAAATAAAAATTTGTTTTAATTAAATATCCAATTTTCCGTTGGTTTTACTGCTGCTGTTTTTTGTTTTTGTTTGTGCCAGATAGAGGACGGGAAGGCTGCAATCTCTTAGAAAACATACGAACATATGTCCTAGAAGGCAAGATCCCAGGCATCTTCCTCTGAAGTCCTCAGTCACACTTTCACTTAAGACATCTGCAGCAGGTGGAGGGACTGTCAAAAACTTTTGCAAGTAATCTGGTAAGATGTATTCAAATACTTAAAAATGTATCCCGTTTTTTTTTTTTTTTTCCACTTTTTTTCCTTAAATCTCTGGAAGTGAAATTTACCTTCAATGAGGGTCATTACAGTGCCATTTGAAAAAGTGAAAGGCTGACAACAACGTAACCATCCAGACACAGGGGATGATGACACATCCCTCTACTGGGGCATGGGGCACCATCCCACAAGAAGGGGATGTGAGTTACAAAAAATCTAGAATGTGCTGTTGGGTGAAATGGTATGGACCAGTATCATCACGTTGTTACTGATTAACTAACTGTACGTCCATAAGCAAAAAGAAGTCCGTTAAATCCCAAAATGTTCAGAGGAGTGACATTACGGAAGGTTTTTATTTTCATAGCAATATTTTCTTATTTTTTAAACATCACATATATGATTAATTTTTTAAAGTTAATGTTTAAAAGAGAAAAAAATAGTTGTCCAGAGTAACCTTGTCTTCTAAGTATACCCTCCTACCCTAAAGTGGACAGTGACTGGCTTGCCTGGCACCTATAGGTGGTGATCTTGTCTAAACTTGCTGCCCTGTACTCGGGGTTGGAGGCTACCTGGCTGTTGAGTCTGTGGATTGCAGTGAAGTTCATAAGGAGCACAGGCCCTCCCAGAGTACAGGCACGCGTGACCATGCAGTGCCCACCCTGCCTGGACTCATGGGAGAACCAGTCATTCTGCTCAGCTCCTGGTCAGTCAGGCCCTTCCACTCAGAGTGTCCAAGCACCCACCCTCAGTGCATTCACTCCAAGTCCCCTGACCATCAGACAACGACTGTCCACGGGCCATATGGGAGGGAGGGGTGCTGCCGAGGCTGCTGGGCCTGCTCCCACACTGCCTGTCCGTGGCATGGAGGTTCCTCCCTCCCAGATCCACCCCTTGTTCCGCTGCCATGTGAATGCTGGGATTAGGCCTGAGAAAGAAGGAAAACTGCTTCTGCTTCCAAGACTATGTCTGTCATGAGTGTACTTCTGATCAGAAACACAAGTTTCGCAAACTTCATGACTCCCCTTCATGTTTCCTGCGTGCTTCCCTCTCCTCTGCCTGTCTCACTGATCCCTTGAGGCTCCCTCTCCCCAACCCACAATTACTCCATAGCTTCCAGCAAAGTTTCAGGTTCCCCCCAAAGTACACATATACACAGAATTCTGTGGGTCAGGCAGTATCTTAAAGAGATTCCATCACACTTAAAGGTTTAGAGTCACTAGCTTGTGGCATGTCTTCAAAGATAAACAAAAGATTTGAACTCTTCAGCCTTAAAATAATAAATAAAACCTGAAAATGAAAAACCTCATCAAATTAAGCTTCTGCCCATTTTAGAAATCAAGGGCAACCATGGAGGAGATGACTCAGTTCTGAAAGACAAGAATACCCAAATGGGTGTATTGTGGGGTCCAGAAAGGATGCTTCTGAGCTTGTTGAGCTGAGCAGCAGCAGAGACACCAAGCCAGTTCAGGAACACAGACAGGGACCAGGCACTGTCCTGGCAGGTTAAACGTTAAATCTCTATGCAGCCCATTACTATCAGCAAATGGATCTTTATTAAGCACTGATCTTATATTGTGTATATCCTTCTCCGAAGTTCTGAGCTCCCTGAGAGGACAGCCTACAGCTTTTTCCTTTCTACCTCCAGGGCCTACTCCCAAAAGACAAATCTTCAGCTGTCTACATTGCACATCAGAGCCTTCAGCATCCCTGATGCGCCAGCTGGCACCAGCTTCAGCAGCCAAGTACATCTGCTGTGCTCGCATCTGCCATGCCATCTTGGGGTCTTGGGCCCCTGAACACAGCAGGCCAGTTTATGTGGTCCGGTCCGCTACATCTCTGTCTGCCTCCATAGTGCAGATGGCTCTGAAGTCACACCAGCCCAACTTCCAGGCCGAGACCTGGGGGAGCTAGGTTGCCCTATCATTCCTGTATCCAGATCCAGATTTCTCCTGCTGCCTCTGTTCTTCCTAAGCCTCCACTGTGACTCAGGCCATTCTCGTCCCACTGCCAATGTAAGAACCAAGAACTACATCATTCCATTGCTTTCCGCATTCCCTCTATCAATGGTGGCACCGTACACAGCTGCATCTATGTAAAACAAGAGTCCCCCTGCCCAAGGTATGTGGGGGGGTGGGAGAGTGCTGCAATCTCTTTCATCTCCAATTCTTTTAGAAGAAGTTTCATTCTTTTCCATGGGGACTTTTCTCTCATCCACAGGCATCAAAAGCCAGTTAGAAAGTTCTTCTCAGTTCTGCCTGCAAGTCAATGTTCCTAAACAATCTCATTTTTATTCCTGTTGTGAAATAAACACCTGAATGTCCCCCCTGTCCATACTGACTGTTGCAATCTGCCTGGCCATGCCTCGACCTCCCCAGATACCATGCACCTCTCCTATGCCATCATTAATATTTACTGTGATCTTAGCTTTGTCATCTGGACCATGCCATATAAAAAGAAAGGCACAACTTCGAAATGTTTTTCCTTCTAAATTGTTGTAAAATTGTGAGTTACGGCAACTACAGTAAAACTTCAGTTACTCAGATGCACTAGGGGAACATAAACAAATTTTGAATGAGTGAGGAGGCTTCACAAAAAAGCAGGGTGTGAGTAACGAAAGCAGCGAGATTTCAGAGCTTCCCATTTTTGCTAGAGGACCATCAGCCTCGTGTTGCAGCAGAGGACACAAGAGCCCACCTTGGAGTAAATTAGAAAGCATCCCGCAAATCAGTTCCCCTGACAGGGAAAGGTGGAAACACACTACTGGAGGGTGGCTACTCCCCTGTGCCCATGTGACATGTTGGCTATAAACCCCATCCTGGCCAGAGCAGTGATTTTCCACTAGGCAAATTTAAATGTGTATTATTGGATTCTGTGTGAGGTAACAAAACTGAATATTAACTTTCCCTCACGAAAAACTTGCCATATCTCAAGCAGAGAATCCTCCCTTTCTCTCTCTTTTTTTTTTTTTTTTTTTTTTTTTTTAGACAGAGTCTCACTCTGTTGCCAGGCTGGAGTGCAGCTATGTGATCTTGGCTCACAGCAACCTCTGCCTCCCAGGGTGCAAGCAATTCTCCTGTCTCAGCATCCTGAGTAGCTGGGATTACAGGTGCACACCACCATGCCTAGCTAATTTTTGTATTTTTAGTAGAGACAGGGTTTCACCATGTTGGCCAGGATGGTCTCGATCTCCTGACCTTGTGATCCGCCCTCCTCGGCCTCCCAAAGTGCTAGGATTACAGGCATGAGCCCCCGTGCCCAGCCACTCCCTCTTTCTTGCCCACATCTCACTGTCACTCTAGTCATGGGTGCTTTTAAAACCTATTCTGTTGGTGACAGAAAGGGCTAACATCACCATGAGCGAACACAAGTTCAAGATATCATATACTTTAGACCGTCTGTTTTGAAAATGTTCACACTGAGGGAAATGTTAAACCAGGTGTCCGAATCAGAACAAGTGCCCATGTAATGCAAGCAAGATGGATTCTGGCTACCAAGAGCCAAAAGAGCAGAGAGGGAACCAAAGACAAGATGACGTGTCACAAGCTACGGGGAAGCAGAGGGCAAGCCACGTCTCATTTAATCAGCTAGAAAAGCTGGGGCCTGCTGCTCCACTCCCAGTGACCTCTCCATTATCACTAAAATAATAATGACAAATTGGGAAAGGCACAGAGGACCAGCAAATGTGAAGCCAAGTGTTGAAGATGGCAACAGGAGGTGACAGCCAGCAGCCCTCAAACACCAGGAGGAGCCAGTGTCAGCCTTGGGGGCCTCCTCTGAGAAGCAAAGCCAGCTGTCTACATTCATAACCCACCAGGAAGGGTAGATGAGACAAGGAGGGCTGCAGGGCAGTGACAAAGAATTCAACCCCCAAGCTACATCAGCCGTAAAGCAGCCTTGCCTCATTTCTGCCTGAGTAAGAGCAAGCCCTGGAATCACAGTGAAGGGATTATTTAGACAGGACCAAGTTAGACAGGAGCAGGGTCTCTGATACCCGGGCTTAGCTGGGAGCTAAGCGGAGCTGCCCTCTGCATGCTGGCTCACAAGCTCACTTGCAGAGAGTTGGCCACTCAAATGGCTATCTAGAGCCCAGCCTCAGCAGCCGCCTAACAGTCTGCTGATTTTGGGTTGAAGACTGTAGCACCCAAATTCCAGAATCCACTTTTGTCTTATAAGCTCATAAAGTTACAGTACAGCCTGGTTTGTTATCCTGCACAAAATCCCAATGAGTTAAATTAAAACACACACACACACCCATACCAGAGAGGCCCACCAAGCACCCAGAACTCTCTGGAGCTCCAGCTTCGGTCCTAAATATCAGAGCATCATTTTGTCACTTCATTTATTATTCTCTGTATTTCCATTCTTCCTAGAATTCCCTTCCCAACAACCTTGACCCAGGTAACTCGTGCTAATCTTGCACTTCTTCAGAGGTCACCTTATACACACACAACCCCTCCTCTCCCATTAGAGGCCTGTTGAGAGCTTTATTTTACCTTTGCGACATTCGTTCCTTTCTTTATTCACTCAGCAGGTATTTACTGAGCATCTACTAGTCATAGGCACAGAGGTAGACACTGGGGATTCTGCCATGAGCAAGAAAGAAACAAACCATCCATGTCATCTTCGAGCTTGCCATGTAAAGGGAAAGACATCACTAACAAGACGTAACAAATATCGTATGATAGCATTTGGTGTTTAAATGCTAGGAAAAAACCCACACTGAGCTATGAGGAAACAGCACATGCTGGACCTGAGGTGAGACCACCGTAATTGAAGCACTACCAAAAACTTCTGCAGTTTTCGTGCCCAGCCCCACCACCTCCTGACAGGAAGCACTCTCCCCAAGGCAGGGCCCGTGCACAGCAGCTCACACTGCACGCAGGGCACCAGGCTCAAGGGAGGACCGGCGAGGGCAGAGGCTCTTCACCCAGAAGAGACTCTGAACTCTGGCTCTCCCTTACCTTCCTCTGCAACCCGCCACACAATTTGTTCCTCGTAATTAATCCATTTGACAAGAGAGGAAACTATTTTCAAAGTAAACAAAATAAATCAAAATGGTGCTAACTTCTCTCCCTAATGTCCTCCATCAATCATGGATGACTCGAGCTTTTTAAACAGACAGACTGGGGGAGTAGAGGGAGTGAAAAAAACTTTATATTCAACTTGCTCCCAGCTCTGTAATATTAAGATGCTGGAATTGAGTTACAAGTACTACTTTTTTATTATTATTATTTTTTATTGCATTTTAGGTTTTGGGGTACATGTGAAGAACGTGCAAGATTGTTGCATAGACAAGTACCATTTATGCCTAGAAGGAGGGGGAAAAATAATAGTAAACCACATAATTGGGAGAGGGGTGAGGAAGAAGAAAGGGGGACACATTCCTTATTGACTCAGAGAAAAACACAACAAAGAGTCAAAACACCTTCATTTAATGCCTCACTAAAGGCTGCGCAAGGCAGAGTGACAGAGCCAGGAAGGTGTAGGAGAAGGAAGTGTTAACTTGCCAGACCCCAGATGACAACTGGGGTCCCTGAAAATGACTCCTGCCAGCCTCTAAGGGCAAGCGCCAAACTGTTTGGTGCAAACCAAAAACTCACAAAGGAAACGTGGGAAAAGAAGAAACAGGATAGCACAGATCCTCCAGAGAAACAGACAAAGCAGCCAGCCTTCCAAATCGGGAGTCACACGCTCACCTCCACACTACTGCCCACAAGTAACTTAAAAAAAAATTTTTTTGTTATTTACTTTTGAGACAGGGTCTTGCTCTGTCATCCAGGCTGGAATACAGTGGTATAATCATAGCTCACTATAGCCTGGAACTCCTTGGCTCAAGCAATCCTCCTGCTTCAGCCTCCTGAGTAGCTGGGACTATAGGCACATACCATTACACTAGGCTAATGCTTTTATTTTTTTGTAGAGAAGAGCTCTCTCTTTGTTGCCCAGTCTGGTCTCAAACTCACGGCCTCAAGTGATTCCCTTGCTTTGGCCTCCAAAGCACTGATATTACAGGCATAAACCACCACACATGGCTTTTAAAAAAAAATTTGTAGAGACAGTCTATTGTTATGTTGCCTAGGCTCAACTCAAACTCCTGACCTCAAGGTATCCTCCCACCTCAGTGTGCCAACCGCTGGGATAACAGTCATGAGCCACCACACCAAGTTCTTTAAATAAAGTTTTGCCATTCAAATTAAAAATAAAGATAGGCCCAATAGGATGGCTGCACTAAGAAATATGGACAACTGCCAGGTGTTGGCAAAGATGGGAAGAAATCAGTGGGAGCATAAGCTGGTGCAACCTCTTTGGGAAACAGTCTGGCAGTTCTTCAAAAAGCTAAACAGAGAATTACCATATGATCCCGGCAATTCCATGCCTTGAGTATAAACCCAAGAGAACTGAAAACATATGGCCAGAGAAAAACTTATACATAAATATTCACAGCAGCATTATTCATGATAGCCAAAAAGTAGGAATAAACCAAATATCTATCAACAGATGAACGGATAAACCAAACGTGGTACATGCATGCAATGGAACGTTCACATATAAAAAGGAGTAACACACTGATACGTGCTACAATACGAAGGAACCTTAAAAAATGCTGAGACAGTAGACAGACATAAAAGACAACAAATTGTATGATTCTATTTATATGAAATGTCTAGAACAATCAACTCCATGGACACGGGAGCTGGCTTAGTCATTGTCAGGGCTGGAGGAAGGAGAGTGGAATGAGAGTGGCTTCTGGAAGTACAGGTTTCTTCTGGGGTGATCAACACGGTCTGGCATCAGACAGTGCTGATGGTTGCACTCCTTTGTGAATATACTAAAAACCACTGAATTGCACACTTTAAAAGAGTGAATTTTATGATGTATGAATTATATTTTAATAAAAAGAAAATAAAGGTAGAACACATGGTAGGAGGTGGTTAATCTACTTGACAGATTTATTATTTTATCAACATAAACAATACAGTAATCATCAGTAAGATACTTATTTAATAAACCATGTCCAATTTAGCAACACCCTGAAGTAGATGGTTTGAGGCCCTAAAAATGGTAAAAAACATTACTTTTGAAACATTTTGTAGTACCAGTTTTTTAATAAATTCTATGTGGCTTCCAATAGCTATGTAGATTAGGAAGGTATTACGGGCTGAACTGTGTCTCCCACAAAATTCTTATGTTGAAGTCATAACTCCTAGTACCTTAGAATATGACTGTGTTTAGAGATGGGCCTTTAATGAAGAGGTAATTAAGGTAAAACGAGGTCATGTGGTTGGGCTCTAACCCAATACTAGTGACGCCCTTGTAAGAAGAGATTAGGATGCAAACAGGAACAGGGGAAGACTACATAAAGGCAAAGGGAGAAGATGGCATCTACCAGCCAGTAAGAGAGGCCCTGGGAGAAACCACCCCGCCAACACCTTGATCTCAGACTGCCAGCCTCCATGACGGTGAGAAAATAAACTTCTGTGGTTCAAGTCACCCAGTCTGTGGTGCTTTGTCATGATATCCTCGGAAACTAATAGAGAAGGCACTCAGGTGTTAAATTCAGATTTAACTCTATAGCTGAACAGGCAAGAACAGGTAAATCCACAGAGACAGAAAGCAGATCAGTGGTCACCAGGAGGTAGAGAAGACAGAAATAAGGAGTGGCTACTTAATGGTTTTCTGGAATTAAAAAGTTTTGCAACGAGAGGCAACTGGTGCTTGCACAACATTTAGTGAATATCCCAAATGACAGTCAATTGTACACTTTGAAATGGTAATTGTATGTTACATGAATTTCACCTTTTTTTTTTTTTTTAAATCATACTCCTACCAGTATTGCAAGATACCTCTTCCCACACACGTTCTAAGAAAATAATCAGTTAAGCCTACAGTCATGCATGGGTAAAAATGTTTGTTCTAGCCTATGTACTGTGAAAGTGTTTTATAATAGTGAAAATGTCCCCAAATGTCCATCAAAGAGTATATAAATAAATCAGGGTTCGTTTATATATGGGTATATTAAATAACTGATAAAAATAATTGGTAGATCCACACAAAAAAGTCCCTTCACTTAGAAACACATTTAATTCCTAAGTGCTATTAAAAATGTAATTGTCGACCAGTCAAAAATGATACTACACACCTGAGTACTTGCCACCTGTCAGCAGAAGGCACAGCTGAACTGTGCTCTGTCCCAGCTTTGTGTACATGGCTTTGTTCACATGGCAATTCCCAGAGCAGTGCCTGGCACATAGTACGTGCTTAATAATTCTTAGATGGATGGATATCTAGGAAGAACCATTAAATTTAAAGTTTTAAGAGGAAGTTCTATAGCTCATGTATCATGGACATTGCACTTTGTTATAAATAGAAGATTACAATGTATCTGGAATGCTGCCATTCTTATCGAGAAATACTGACAAACATATGTAATATGTGCAAAGAAATAAGTCTGGAGACATACACATTAGAAAGTTAACAGGGATTCTTTACATGGTAATATTATAAATGATTTTAAAAACTTCCTTTATATGTTGTCTGAATTTTTTTTTTAACAATAAGCACAGACGACTTTTCTAATATGGAAAAAATTGAAAAAGCAATAAAGCTATTTCCATGCAGAAAATAAATTCACTTTCTTGTTTATAATTCAATTCTGAAGACAGTTAATTGGGCATGCTAGGTGCTTTCACTGAACTGCTTTGGTTGTTCTGAAGTTCTAAACCCATTTAGTTCTTAACAACTTAAAAGAAATTCAACCTGCTCAGGAAATCCCAACATTAGTAATGTCCAGCCGCACCACAGGTATTGGTGGGTCACTGTTGGTCCAATTATTAAGAATCTGTCTGTTTTGGGTGCAATAATCAATACGCTTACTTAGTACCTATCAGGTACCTGCTACTGACATTAACCAGCCAAAGCCCCCAGAGTGTCGTTAGAGGGGAGAAGCAATCCAGTCAACCAGCTTGCTATTCCCAAAGACCAGAAAGCTGCTATGCTCTTAGGAAGTCTTAACAAAAACAAAGACAAAAATTGTTTTCCATGACTCTCACCTTGGGAACAAAAGACTGAAACCCAGTACAATGACACAACAGAGTGTCTTGTATACTGTTTTCATTTCGGTGTCACTTCTGTTTTCTGTGACTCTTTGGGGTAATTAAACAAGTCATTTCTCCTAGATCCTGAACTGGTCATACATAAAATCTTCCCAGTAGGACAAGCCTCAGGTGATACGGGAGTCTGAGAAGTGGGGAGTCTCAATCCCAACTCCTGCAGAGGCTGGTGTGGCTCAAACCTGGTGACCTCACTAACTGAAGGGTTATGAGGTGAAGGGTTCGGTGGTTAGCCTGTGCCAGACTGAAGGGTCCTGCTGCCTGTCAGCTCCTGACATGCCTGACTCAGGGCCCAGGAGCCACATCCTCCAGGCTTTAAGGAGACAATGGAAATTCTGATTTTTATGTAAATGCCTATTTTTGTTCTCATATTCACTAATTAGATTTTTAAACACTATGCAGTCCAAACCAAGAACATCTAAGGGCCACCAGTATGCAACATCTGAGCATCTGATCTTGAGTTTGATACTGACTCCAGGCCTTTCTACTCTTGGCAAGTCACCTAAACAGAGGACAAGTCATTACCTTAGGACCTTGGGCTTGAATTCCTTTTTCATCTTTATCTCTTGAGTTTCCTCACAAAACTCCAGGGGAACACGTCCCTCTTAAGACTATGTTGTTGTTTGGAAATCACATCGATTACAACCCACAATCCATTTTCCCCTCTAGTCAACTGCAAAATAGGATTATAGGCCCTATTCCTTAAAAAGGTGCTTAGAAAAGGAAGATGTTCATGGCCTGCAGTCCCTTACCCCACATTATTCTGGATTCCAACAAAGACGGGGCAACCAGGGCAGCTCCGAAACCAGGCCTGCTGGAGCGAGAAATGAATGACTTCCCTTCAGTGGCCCAAAAACCTGGCAAAGAGGAATGATGCCCTGGCCCCAACAGCCACTGCAGCGGCTGGCTGTTACCCCACTAGAAACCCTTGTGTCCCTCCCCTACATGCCTACCCCTCAGCCTGCTGCCCTGTCTGTCCTGCATTTCTCTACTCCTAAGGTTCCCATGCAGAGGGCATGGAGGCCATCTCCAGACTCCCTCTCCAGACTTCCTCTCCAGCCTGCCCCTCAGGCTTCCAGAGCACTAGGGAGCAAATACAGATCTCCCTCTGAGCTGGAAGGATGGGACAGGATGGGCCCACACAGTCCATCTCTCCTGGATTTGGTATAAATGAAGTCCATGCACACATGCCATCTTCCTTGTAGTCCTCGTAGAAAGCTCTGAGAGGTTTCACATCCTTTTTACACAAAATGAGACAGAGGCTTAGAGAGGTTATTTTAGTAAGAAAGAGAGAAGCCTTCTTAGAAAAGGTGAATTTCCAAGTGGGATAAGAAGTCCTGGCAAGAACATGAGGGGCACACTGGGAGAACAGTGAGTTTTCCTAAACTTAGCTTTCCCAAAGCACCCGCATTAGAGCCCACCAAGTCCTCAACACTCCAGCCACACGGGCTACCATGGGAGGCTTTAGGGAGCTTTGGCACAGAGAGGACAGGCTCCTTATAGCGCAACCAAAGACTTCAGAGCCGGATGAAAGGCACGATGAGAGAACACAGTCAGCCCTATAGCAGACGGTTGGAGATGGCAGCCTGAAAACCAAAACAGCCCACAGGTGCTTAAAGAATGCAGGCCCTGACTAAAAAGAGTCCATCAGCCCTCCCGCTATTTATTCCAAGTTACTTCACACACACGCACACAGATGCATGCACACATGTGTTCGCACACGCGCACACACACACTCTCACACATATTTCTTGCAGCAATTAAGAAATAAGGGAGACTTGAAGGAAGTGCAGCAGGGCGCCTGGGAGAGAGGCCTGCAGGAAATTGCTCAGGACAGAATGTGTGGCATTCAGCAACCCAGAAAGCTGCAAGTGGGGATTGAAGGGAGCTGTCAGGGGAGGGAGAATTGACTCTTGTTTAATAAGAGCACATCTCTACAGAGCTGTTCTTCCTATGTCATGTTTAGAAGTCTAGTTTGCCCTTCATGTGGCTGTCTGACCCACAAGCATCTCCAGCAAAAACAAGGGTTTGGCTAGGGTGAAATGCCAGCGCTGGAGACACTGGTCTGAGAATTTTCTGCATAAGAGTTATATTTGAAGTTGCATATATAGATGTAATCAGCAAGAAAGAGGGTATACAGGAAAGGAGGAAAAAAAAAATCAACGAATGATGCCAGCAGCAGAAACAGAGACTCTGAGTCTGGGAATCTCCTACTGAATATCTTCTTGGTAAACTCCTTTCTGTTTGTTAATGAAGGCAAAGTTCTCTGAAAGGGCAGGACCACAGCAGCGGCGGAGCCCTCTAGGCAGAAATCGTGAATAAGCACCGCCCTTAGGAGAACCAAACCCCACCACTTGTATTCTTCAGTCACTCTGCTCAGGAACAAACTTCCAGGGAGTTTGGCTGGCTATCTGCAGTGACCTACAGACATGTCACTAGAAGTCCTTCCTTAGATCACAGGAAAGTGGCCAACGATTGTCCCATTTTACGTAAGAAAATTAAATGGTCAGACCCAGATGACTCGGCAAGACCTGGGCTAACTAATCTGGTTCCCAGGTTCCACTGCTGAGAAGCAGGTCAAGGGCAGTACCTGCTTCCTGGCCTGGGCCCTCAGGATACTGCCATAGGCTACAGAAGGGCTTTGTTACAGGGCTGCAAGTGCTATGATTTTTATCTAAAAAAAAAAAAAAAAAAATTACAGAACTTCGCATGCTGTGAAAACACTAATTTATTTTGCATCTTCATTTCACCTTGTTGCAATTTAATTTTATTGTTTCTGATATCCTTCTATACACTAATCTAATATCCGTTTGGTCCAAGAAGTCAGACACTGAATTACACCCATCACTCAAAATTTTATCCAATTTAACAACCTTGATACGATTTAGAATGTAGCCATAGCCCTGTCTTAAAGACAATAAAAATAGATTAAAATGTTTGAAAAACCACAAGAAAAAAAGATGCCAGGGTATGTCTGATAGCCTAAGCTTGCATCACCTATCTACCTCTTGGCCAGAAGAGAAAAGAAAACCTTCAGTGACCATCCTCCCCACACCATATCTGATGAGAGGAAAAGATATTTCCTCTTAGTAAAATCAGGGTGCTTTACCACGTGATCTTAACCATTCATGCAGAGACAGCTACGCTGATTTTGGAGACAGGGTATTATGTGTGAGCTTACCTGTGACTACTCATTCAAGAGAGCTTTCTAGTAGATGATGCCATAGAACCCACACTGCCTTCTTCCCATCTTCTTAAATCCATGTAGAGACAAGGGGAGGTCAAGTGTAGAGCAAACAGGGGATGTCAAAGTTCAGTGCAATGCACAAACAACTTGTTAGCGATTGCCAAGTGAACAAGTCAACAACCAATCATGAACTCAAAATACTCTTGGAAAACTGAAAAATACACCCCTTGGGAATGAGGGATTCCAAAAATCCATAGGAGGCAGGAATCCTGCTGGCACCCCCAACACGCTACAGCCATGGCCCACTGTGATAAAGCTAGTAACTACCATGCATCTGCACTGCTTGAAAGCACCTGGGATAGGGACTTCCCACCTTTGACAGAGCAGTGAGGCTTAATGAGTTACATTTTCAAATGTTTTCTGAGCTCTTTGATGGGAGCAGCTGTGCCACTACAAAGCAGCCTTTCATCTCCAGGGCTGAAATAGTCTATTTCTACCCCCTCTATCCAGCTAAGCCTAACCAACCTCAGCAAGGCCACCCTCTCCAAGACAAAAGGAAAAGGAACAGCTCACACAAAACGTAGCCTCTGATACTGTCTTTCTTTGCCTAACGCACCCTGGCTAATTTTTCCCTAGCAGTACCATCAGTGGCACATGTGGCCCTGCTGCAATGCCCTTTGCCATCTGAGGAACAGGAGAAACTCTTCTGCTGGAAAATGAATGCAAATAGATTCTAATCAACAGGAAAGTTCAGCATACTTCAAAGGTGTTGCTATTTTCTCCCTAGCTTACGCCACCCAGCCATTTTGAGGGCCTCGACCTTGGGAGCTGGCTGGCAAGAAGAGCTGCTCCAGGCGACTCTAACTGGACCAGCACATTTCCCACCATCCTGGATGTCTTCTGCAAGCCAGAAGAGGGGAAAAACTCCTTATTTCAGTTCAGAGCCATATTTCTCCTCTTGCATGCCCAGCAATTCCATCAGGACACTGAGGGCAACTCAATAAAGACCTGTGCCTTGGCCACTGGTATGAAAGCCCCTGGGCTATCGCAGCCCCCAGGTCATCACAACCACCCGCAGAAATTCAGCTGCTCCTTCAATCTGCAAGGAACAGACTCCTACCCAGGAGACCACAAGTAATGAGGGGTTAATACTATAAAAGCCAGGAAAGTGAGGCGGAACAGGAAACATGGCCCAAATGCCAGGCACTGTTTTCTGGGTTCTGATCGTGGCACTATTAGCTGTGCAATCTTGCAAAGGTTACTTAACAATCCTGCAGCTAGGTACTCTCGTCATCTCTGCTGTATAAAGGAAACAAAGGCCAAGGTGGGCGGACCACTTGAGGTCAGGAGTACAAGACCTCGCCAACATGGTGAAACCCCGTCTCTATGAAGAATACAAAAATATTAGACGGGCATGGTGGTGCACGCCTGTAATCCTTGCTACTCAGGGGGCTGAGGTGGGAGGATCATGTGAACCCCGGAGGCAGAAATTGCAGTGAGCGAGATTATAACACTGCACTCCAGCCCAGGTGACAATGAGAGACTATGTCTTTAAAAAAACAAAAAAAGGAGGGGAAGGGGACAAATCTTCTCAATATCTAAAAGCCTTAGCAAGAAACAAAACTATTCAGCATTTAGCACAGTGCCAGGTATAAAGTAAGTGTTCAATAAATGCTGGCTAATGACATGCCTTCTGCTGCTGTTATATGCTGGAATATGTTGACAGAAATTCTGAAAAAGAGCTAGCAGCCAGAAATTTCAGGAAAAGCTGCCTACATCCTCCTCTATGAGTGTCATAAGGCACATTTCTCTGGTACTTTCTCAGGACTTTTAATGTGTTGAAAACAAGTTTAACTTTGAGAAACACTGAATTAGATAAATTTACTTACATATTTTTGCTACAAACAATACCTGTAGATAGATGAAGATGGCCAACTAGAGGAATCTACTGCTCATCTTTCACAAAAATAACAAAAACAACAGATAAAACTGCACTTTGAGTAGAGTGACTACGGGAAAACACTGGAAGTGACAAAAACTGTCTGAAGCATGAAAACTTGGAAAGCTGGCATAGGGATAGACACAAAACACCCGGCCAGGATCCGCTTGGGGCCAAGGGAAAGGTAAGCAGGGGATCCCCCATAGTCTCCCTAGTCACTGAAGATGTCTGCAATCCCAGCTACAGGCTAGCCACATAGTCCCCACAGGACCTGAGCCCGGTGGAAGAAACTGCCGAGAGTCCACAAGGTCACATTGCTCCATAGAAGGGACACATGCTGAGTCATCCCCACCTCCAAGAAGCCAAGCTCAGCTCCACAGTGGGACAGAGCCACTGCAGGAATGCATTCTGCCCTGGAGGCCATTAGCCCTTATACATCCACATTTCCATGTCCTTGGGTCCCTGCCATCATTGCACTGTGCACACAAAAAAGGCTGAGTGCTGTGATCCCAGCTAGACCCGACAGTGCAGTCATCATCCCTGCCCCCAAGCCCATGCAGTGCTCTACACTCCAGGGAGCAAGCAGTTAGCACAGCGGGGATGCCCCAGGACTAAGGGAGCCAGTGTACATGCTGAGCAGAGACCTAGAGCTGACTACCTCACACCTGCTGCCACCAACAACCCCTCCAGTGGCGGAGGCGCTGCATATCTGTGTGCATCCTCCAAGAACTAAAGTGCAGCCAGTCCAGTGACTGCCACCACAGACAGCCACACCTCCTCCAGAGGTAGAGCCGCTGCATGCCATGTGTCCACAAGGAGCGGTCCACCTGATGCTCACCAATGCAAGTAACCCCACCCACTCTAGGGCCAGAGCCACCACCTGCCAGGCACATACCCCAGAAACCAAAGAGTGACCTGCCTACCACTGCCAGCAACCCCACCCACAAAACCAGGGGAGCCACTGTACCAGGCACATCCCCCCAGGGCCTGAGAACCACCTTGTTCTGCAAAGCCCCTCAATCACAGGCAATGCTGCACCACTGTCTTCACAAACACCTGCAGTTTAAGATTGTGAGGAAATTTCAGACACTGTTGACTTTAATTACAGTCAAAGAAATCAGAGAGGAATTACACTATGATGCCCACCTAGAACAAAAGGCATAGCACCCTACCCAAAAGACACCACAGGAAACATCTATATGAAAAGTTATTTCCCCACGAAAGTGACTCCATATATTTGGAAGAAGCAGCTACTCCACCAGATGTGCAGATATCATTGTAGGAACTGAAGAAACATGAGAAAACAAGTAAACATAACGCATCCAAAGCAGCATAACAACTCTCCAGTAACAGACCCCATAGAAAAAGAAATCTATAAAATGCCTGAAAATGAATTAAAATAATATCAAGAAAAAACAATGAGATACAAGAGAACACAAAGTCAGAAAAACAATTTACAGTCTGAATAAAACATTCAACAAAAAGACGTAAAAAAGAACCAAGCAGAAATCCTGGAGCTAAATAACTGAATGAATGAGATTATAATATAATCAATAGCTTAAACAATAGGCTGAGCAAAAAAAAACCAAAAAATTTGAACTTGAAGACAAGTCTTCTGAAATAACCTAGTCAGACCAAAGACTAAAAAGGGTGGAAAGGGAATTAAAAGAATGAAGACAGTGAAGAAAGTTTACATGATATATAGGGGGACAACATCAACTGAATAAACATTCAAATTTTAGGAGTTCCAGAAGTAAAAAAAGACTTTAAAAGGCACTAAAAAACACTATTCAATAAAATAATAGCTAAACTTTTTTTTGTTCCTGCAAGATGGTAGATTGGAGGCTTTTAGCATGTCTCAGCCACTTGGAAATAGCAAAAAAAGGGAGTAAAGATCAACTCTGAGAGTTTTAATTCAAGAAGGGAAACATGAATTGACCAGAAGAGTGAAAGTTACTCCAAATCCCATGCAGAAAACAGTGGGCTAGCAGCACTTGTAATAGCGTTTGGCTATAAAAATGAGTGAAGTCTCTGTACATAAAAGGGGCAAAGTTTACCTCTATAACTCACCTTTCCACTTGGGATTTGTGCAACCCACACCCAAAAAAAGAGCACCTTGGAACTACCATGAGGAGAGGCTGGGAGACACTGAGAGGAAAAGATATTGGAAAAAGCTGCATGCATTTTTCTCAACCTTGGATCAAGGGGAAGATGTCATTTTTAATCCACACTAATACAAAGTCATTGTTTAGTGACCTAACAAAGCAGCTACACAGATTTAGTCTCAGACTAGAGAGAGGAGCACTTGCTTTGGAGCAGGGTAGGAGCCTCCCAGACAAAATGAAGCAGCTAGTGTGGAAACTGTCCCAGCAGTAGGCACTGGAATTGGGCAATCTCCCACCACAGGACTAGAGTGGGAGGAGAGTTGCTGAAACCGTGAGAAGTGAGACTTGCAGCCAAGAGCAGCTTTGTTACCTGGAACTGGTTTGTATGTCATTGCTCGGAGCCCCAGCATTCTCCCCTGAGACCACGGTATACCAGGGCCCTCTATTCCAGGCAGATCTCCAGGCATTTGAAGTACCCACTTCTCCACTTCTCTAACATTAGCAGCCTAAGCTGCCCCACACCTACTAAGCAGAGAATCAGGTACAGTGGGGCCATCTTTGCTTCACACCCAGACAGATCTCCAGGCATAAGGAGTACCCATCTGCCTGGATTAGCAGTCTGAACTACTTTATCCTTTCTATGCAGAGACGATGGTGGAGCAGAGTCAACTCTACTCCTCGCCCAGGCAGATCTCCAGGCATTTGGAGCATCTGCTTGGTTTTGGATCAGCAGCCTGAGCCACCCCAACCTTCTTGTTCAGAGACGATGGTGCAGCAGGACTGTCTCTGCTCCATAGTGAGAGAGATCTCCAGGCATTCAGAGAACCCACTCACCTGATTTCTTCTTGAGCTGCCCACCCTACTTTTCTACAAAGACCTTATTGCACAACCAATTACTCCACTCCTTACCAGTAGATATATTTCCAGGCAATCAAATACCCACACACATGGATTAGTAGCCTGAGTTGTCCCTCCCTTCCCATGCAAAGACCTAGTTGTACCAAGAGTTTTTCCAGGCTCCCAGGTATGCAGCATGCTTGCTCCCCTTACATAATAATAAAGGGTTTAATGTAACCAAAAGATGTAAGTATCTGAAAAACATATTGATATGGTTTGGCAGTGTGCCTACCCAAATCTCATCTTGAATTGTGTAGCTTCCATAATTCCCACATGTTGTGTGAGGGACCCAGTGAAAGATAACTAAATCATGGGGGTGGTTCCCCCATACTGTTCTTGTGGTAGTGAATAAGTCTCACAAGATCTGATGGTTTTTATAAGGGAAAACCCCTTTCACTTGGTTCTCATTTTCTCTCTTGCCTGCTGCCATGTAAGACATGCCTTTCACCTTCCACCATGATTGTGAGGCCTTCCCAGCCACGTGAAACTGTGAGTTCATTAAAATTCTTCTTCTTCATAAATTACCCAGTCTCGGGTATGTCTTTATCAGCTGTGTGAAAACGAACTAATATACACATGCATCCAACATGGGAGTACCTGGATTCATAAAACAAATACTACTACACATAAGAAAAGAGACTGATAGAGATATAATAATAGTGGGGGACTTCAATACCCCACTGACATGACAGGGCAGATCACTGAGGCAGAAAATCAACAAAGAAACTCTAGACTTAAATTGGACTACAGACCAAATGAATCTAATAATCACTTACAGAACATTATATCCAACAATCACAAAATATCATTCTTCTCATTCCTGCATGAATGTTCCAAAACTGACCATATGCCTGACCGTAAAGCAAGTCTCAATAAATTTTTTTTTTTGGAGACGGAGTTTCGCTCTTGTTACCCAGGCTGGAGTGCAATGGCGCGACCTCGGCTCATCGCAACCTCCGCCTCCTGGGTTCAAGCAATTCTCCTGCCTCAGCCTCCCAAGTAGCTGGGACTACAGGCACCTGCCACCATGCCCAGCTAATTTTTGTATTTTTAGTAGAGACGGGGTTTCACCATGTTGACCAGGATGGTCTCGATCTCTTGACCTCGTGATCCACCTGCCTCGGCCTCCCAAAGTGCTGGGATTACAGGCGTGAGCCACCGTGCCCAGCAAGTCTCAATAAATTTTAAAAACCTAAAAATCTTATCAAGCGTCTTCTGAGACCACAGAGAAATAAAATTAGAAATCAATACCAAGAGCAACACTCAATACTATACAAGTACACATAAGCTAAACAACTTGTTCCTGAATAATCTCTGGATAAACAACAGACCTAAGGCAGAAATTGAAATCTTTTTCAAAACAAATGAAAATAGAGATACAATACACCAAAACCTAGGTCACAGCAAAAGCAGTGCTAAGAAGAAAGTTTATAATGTTAAGCACCTACCTCAAAAAATGGAAAGATGCAAATTAACAACCTAATGTCGACCCTCAAAGAACTAGAAAAACAAGAACAATTCAAACCAAAATCTAGCAAAAGAAAGATCAAGCAGGACTAAATGAGATTGAGATCAATAAAATAATTATACAATGGACATTACAACTGATAATACAGAAATACAAAAGACCATCAGAGACTAGTATGAATACCTCTATAGACATAAATTAGAAAACCTAGAGGAAATGTAAAGATTCTGCGAAATATACAACCTCCCAAGATTGAATCAAGAAAAAATAAAAATCCTGATCTGACCATTCATGAGTAATAAAATTGAATCACTACTTCCAACAACAACAAAAAAAAAGGTCACAAACCAGACAGATTCAAAGCAAATTTTACTAGATATATAAAGGAGAGCTGTTACTAATCTAATTGGAACTATTCCAAAGACTTGAAAAGGAAAGATCCCTCCCTAACTACTTCTATGAATCCAGTAACACTCTTGATACTAAAATCAGGCAAGGACATGACAACAACAGCAAACATGACAGGTTAACATCCCTGATGAACAGAAATGCAAAAATCCTCAACAAAAATCCTAGCAAATCAAATCCAACAGCACATCAAAAAGGTAATTCATGATGATAAAGTGAATTTTACTCCAGAGATGCAAAGATGGTTCGACACCTGCAAATCAATAAATGTGACTCTTTACATAAACAGGACTAAAAACAAACACCATATGAAAATCTCAGTAAACAGAGAAAAGGCATTCAATAAAATTCAAAATCCCTTCTAAATAATAAATTCTCAACAAACTACAAATCAAAAAAACATATCTCAAAATAATGAGAACCATCTGTGAAAAATCCACAGCCAACTTTATACTGAATGGAGAGAAGCTGAGAGCATTCCCCACTAGAACTGAGGGAAGACAGGAAGTCCACTCTCACCACTTCTATTCAACAGAGTATTGGAAGTCGTAGCCACAGCAGTCAAGGAAAAAAAAATGAATAAAATCCATATTAGAAAAGAGAAAGTCAAATTATCTCAGTCCCTTAATGACATGATCACATACCTAAAACTCCTCTGTTAGTTTGGTAGAATTCAGAAGTAAAGCTATCAGGTCCTGGGCTTTTCTTTGCTGGGAAATTTTTTTGTACTTGTGGTGCATCACTGAATTGTTTATTTGAAACCTTTCTAGTGTTTTGGTGTGTCAGTTAATAGCTATAAAATTCCTTCCTAGTACTGCTTTTACTGTATCCTATAGGATTTGGTATGCTGAGTTTTTATTTTCATTTGTTTCCAAAATTTTTCTGATTTCCTAATTTCTTCATTGACCAGAAGCAGGTTGTTTAATTTTCATATATTTGTACAGTTTCCAAAATACCTTTCAGTATTAATTTCTTTTATATACCATTGTGGTCTGATATGATTTTAGTGTTTTAAAATCTGTTGACACCTGTTTTGTGGCCTAACATGTGGTCTATCTTGGAGAATTTTCCATGTGCTGGTGAGAAAAACATGTGTTCTGTAGCTGTTGGATAAAATATTCTGTAAATGTCTGTTAGGTCCATTTGGCCTAAAGCAGAATTTAAATCCAATGTTTCTTTATTGATTTTGTCTAAAGGTTCTGTCCAGTGGTGAGAGTAGGGTGTTGTAGTCTCTAGCTATTATTGTATTGGAGTCTATCTTATTTTTCACACTTATTAATATTTGTTTTATATACCTAGATGTCCTGGTGTTGAGTGCATGTATCCTCTTGGTGAAATGTCTCTTTTATTATTATATAATAACCTTCTTTGTCTCTTTATAGTTTATGACTTAAAGTCTATTTTATCTGATATAAGGACAGCTACTTCAGCTTTGTTTTGGTTTCTGTTTGCATATTTATTTCTATCCCTTCAATTCAATCTATGTGCGTCATTACAGGTAAAACAAACTTCCTGTATGCAATATGCAGTTGGGTACTGTTATTTTCTTTTTTAAATACTTTCAGCCAGTCTATACATTTTAACAGAAGAATTTAATCTGTTTGAAGTCAAGGTTATTATTGATAGGTAAGGACTTACTTCTTTGATTTTGTTAACCATTTTCTGGTTGCTTTGTGTATTTTTTGTTCCTTTCTTCCTTTCATTTTATTCTGATAAAAGATTTTTTTTTTTTTACTACAGATACAATTCCATGACTTGTTAATGGTCTGATCAGGATTTCTATTTCTTCCTGGTTCAATCTTGGGGGTTGCATGTTTCCTAGAATTTATCTGTTTCCTCTGAGTTTTCTAGTTTGTGTGCACAGAGGTATTTATATGAGTCTCTGGTGCTCTTTTGTATTTCTGTATTATCAGTTGTAATGTACCCTTTATCATTTCTGATTGCAGTTGAAATTTTTTCTCATTTTTTTTTGATTAATCTAGCTAGTGGTCTGTCAATTTTGTTTATCCTTTCAAAAACCAACTTTTTGTTTCATTGATCCACTGTAAAGTGATTTTTTTATCTTAATCTTATTTAGTTCTGCTTGATCTCTTTGCTTTTTTTTTTTTTTGCTAGATTTGAGTTGTTCTTGTTTTTCTAGTTTCTTAAAAATTTCAAAACTTTGATCAAAGAAATTGAACTTCACGCACACATACAAAAAATGGTAAAAACATCCCATGTTCATGGATTGTTAAGAATGTTGTTAAAATAACTACACTACCCCAAAAGATACAAAGATTCAATGTAATTCCAATTGAAATACCAACAACATCCTTCACAGAAATAGAAAAAGCAATCCTAAAAGTCATATAGAGTTGCAAAAAAATCCCAAACAGCTAAAGCAATCTTAAGCAAAAACAAACAAACAAACAAACAAAAAAAAACCAAACAAACAAAAAAAGCAAAGTTGGAGGCAACACACTACTGGACCTCAAAATGTACTACAAAGCTATATTAACCAAAACAGCATGGCACTTGCATAAAGCAGACACATAGACAAAGAGCACAGAATAGAGAACCCAGAAATAAATCCATTCATTTGCAGCCATCTGATTTTCAACAAGGGCACTAAGAACATTCAGTGGGGAAGGAAAAATATCTTCAATAAACGGCACTGGATTATCCATACCCAGAAAAATGAAACTAGACCACTATCTCTCACCATCTACAAAATCAACTCGAATTAATGACCTAAATATAAGAACTGAAACTATAAAACTACTATAAGAAAACAGAAGAGAAACACTTCAGGCTAATACCCTCAGAAATAAAACCTCAAAAGCAGAGGCAACAAAAGCAAAGATAAAAGGAATTATATAAAACTAAAAAGCTCTCACACCAAAGAAAACAATCAAGAGTACAGAGACAACCTATAGCATAATAGAAAATGTTTGCAAACTATTTATCCAACAAGGGATTAATATCTAGAATATATAAAAGGAACTCAAGCAACTCAACAGCAAAAAAAAATTAAAGTAGCCATACAAATGGCCAAATATATGAAAAAATGTCCAGCATCATAATAATAAGAGAAATGCAAATCAAAACCACAATCACCCCAGTTAGAATGGTGATTATCAAAAGGACAAAAATAAATAAATAAATAAATAACAGTTGCTGGTGAGGATGTGGAGAAAAGAGAATACTTAAATACTTTTGGTGAGAATGTAAATTACCTATCATAAAAAACAGTAAGGAAATTGCTCAAAAAACTAAAAATAGAACTACCATATGATCCAGCAATCCTACTACTGGGTATATATTCAAAGGAAAGAAAATCAGTATGTAAAAGACATATCTGCACTGAGATGTACATTGCAGCACTATTCAGAACACCCAAGATGTGGAATCAACCTGAGTGTCCATCAACAAATGAATGGATGAAGAAAATGTGATACATATGTATACCAGTTAGCCATAAAAAGAGTGAATGCCTATCATTTGCAGGAACATGAATGAACCTGGAAGACATTATGGTAAGTGAAATGAGTCAGGCACAGGAAGACAAATACCACAAATTCTCACTCATATGTAGAAGCTAAACAAGTTGATCTCCCAGAAGTAGAGAATAGCAGCTAGCAGCTAGGAAGGGAGGGGAGATAGACAGAAGGTAGTTAAAGGACACAAAATTACAGCTTGATAGGAGTAACTTCTAGTGTTCTATGGCAATGTAGGGTGATCATAATTAACAATAACTTACCTGTATTATCCAATAGCTAGAAGACTGTCAATGTCCCCATAATGAAGAAATTATAAGGATTTGATGTAATGGATATGCTAATTATCCTGATTTTATCATTATAAATTACATACAGGTATTAAAGTGTCACAATGTAAGCCATAAATATGTACAGATATTATGTGTCATTAAAAGAATGAATATCTGTAAATATCAAGATATATGAATGTTAATGAAGATCAAATTGAGAACTGCTAAATCAGCATATTCTCCACTCAGTCTACTCTTCTCCCAAATAATAACATACATACCTGACAGATATACCAAGACCATGTACAACATGTGAGCAGAAATGGACAGGTAGCAGGCTGAGGTGTCTGCTCAGCTCAGTATTTGGATATTAACCTCCTCTCTATTTCACTTCTCACTTCCTCTAGACTGGATCATTCCATGCTAGAGAATACTGTTAATTTATCTTCTATTTTCTTTTGAACTTAGTACATTTCAAGGTTTAGTTCTGTTTTTGTCTTATAATATCGAGCAACATATTTCATCTATTAAAAAAATAAAAAGAAAACTGGGCTCAGAGAATTGGGCTATTAATTAGAAAACTTTGCAGCCTTTAAAAAAAATAAATTGGATCAGTCGATTCACTGTCCTAGTATCTGTAGCCACAACTGAAAGCCCTCCTTTTTACTACAAAAATCTAAATTGGGAAAATGCTTTTCCCCAGGAAGATTTTAATATATGGGAACAGGGCAGAGTCACCCCAACACAAGGCCCTAAGCAGCAGAGGTGGGCCCTAGGAGCCCTCTGAAATATTTCTTGACTGTTTGTTGTGTGCAAAAAGTCCCCAGAGATGGCCAGCAAGACTCAGCAACTTTCAATTCATTATTCCATACCTGTCCTTCTAAACCTCTGTGCTGGGACCAAAGTCCTACACCTTACCTTACCAGGGATTGTAGGGTTTTCCTGTGGTCTCAAAAAAACAAACAAAAAACAACCCTTAGAAGCTTAGGTCCATATCCTAAAGACAAAAAGAGTGGCATAGCTGTACTTTTAATCCCTGTGTCCTGACCATCTTAGCTTTCACCCACAGCAGAAACTCAGACTTCTGCCCACGTGTGACCTCCCTGAAGATAAGCTGGACTTGTAACAGACAGAGAGGTATGGTAAAGAGACAGACACAGCCCTTCCACTTTGTCCCCATATGGAGGTATGGAGTCAGTCCTTTAGTTCCTTCCCGGACTCCAAGATGCCCTCCTACAGCTACATCTGACTCAAGTGCAAGGCAATAAAGAGGTTAGGAGTTCAGGCTCTAGATTCAGCCTCCTCTGGGTTTGACTTCCAGTTGTGTGGTCCAAGAAAGGTGCCCTAACATCTCTGAGACTTATTGGCCAGTTTAATAGATGAAGAAGCTAATAGCTGTCTCACAAAGCATAGTTCAGAGAGAGAGAGAGAGAGAAAAAAACATAAATGAAGCTCTCAGCTTCTAGAACATAATTAATGCCAGCCAACATTTATTGAGAACTTATCACCATAATCAGTAACTAATTAATGGGCACTAATGGGCAACTAATGCCCACAAAAAGAAGGGGAGAAAGAAAAAGCACAGAACCAATCAACAGGGAAACAGTAACGTAAGCTTGCACGTTGCTTTTGGGTTTAGGAAGCACTGGCACAGACATTGCCTCATTTTATTACAGTGAACATGTAAAACAGGCAGATACCATTATTCCCACGCTTCAGAGACTAGAGAAAGCATTCTAGGCCGGGCGCAGAGGCTTGTGCCTGTAATCCCAGTACTTTGGGAGGCCGAGGCGGGTAGATCACCTGAGGTCAGGAGTTTGAGTCCAGCCTGGCCAACAGGGTGAAAGCCCAACTATACTAAAAACATAAAAAATTAGCTGGGCATGATGATGGGCACCTGTAATCCCAGCTAACAGGGAGGCTGAGGTAGGAGAATCACTTGAACCTGGGAGGCGGAGGTTGCAGGTGAGCGGAGATCACGCCATTGCACTGCAGCCTGGGCAACAAGAGTGAAATTCTGTCTCAAAAAGAAAAGAAAGCGTCCTGAAAATATGGGTGTGTTTGCTGGAGGCCATATAACCAGGAGGAAACAAATACAGGCCTTGAAAGCAGATGTTCTGCCCCTAAATCCACTAGGCTAAGTTGTTTCCCACAGAAAACTGTGAACTCCTTTCTTTATAACCTTCCAAGAGGGCTAGCTCTTTAAGAAACCAGTTCTGAAAGCATGTTCACTAATGAAGAGCCACTTTGGGAAATGCCAAAGAAACCTTTGCATGGGTGACCCTCATCTTCTCTGTGTCCTGGCCACCAAAACTCTGCTGTTCTTCATTATTGTACCAATGTACTCAATAGACAAGATTTGCCCCAAAATTTCCTGTCTTTTCTATCTACCCTACTATATTTAAAACCACCAGTTCTGCCCAGGGGATGGGAACTATGGAACAAGTTCATGGGACCAATTCTTAAGAAAAATGGCATTCCCGAGAATGGGTTAAGTGGTAATAATAATAATTTAAAAAGCCAAACCTGAAGGAAAAAATGCACAAAAACAAAAACACCAGTGTATTAACGTAGATATGACAAAGCCTGGGTTACTTCTGAGATTAAAAGTGAAACATTTCTTAGAAAATGATGACTGACTTGGTATCGTAGACTCTCCAGCACAACTGCTGGACTGAGGCCTCATGGCTGCTGCGTTCTCCAGCTTGGTTCCTTTTCTCCCCTGTAGACCACAGTAAGAACTCCTAATGAAGACTTTACCTCTTGTTCTCTCCCCTCCAAGTCACTGTGCTCCTGATAAAGTCTCTTTAGAATACTTTCACTGTCATTCCCTTGTGTTCAACGTATTTTGCCTCATATTCAACACTCTATAGCCCAATCTCAAACTAACAGTCAGCTCTCTCTCTTACTGCTTCACTACACATCCCATACTGTGGCCAGACAGCCCTCCAAGGGAAGACATCTGCTTAAATGGCAGAGTGAAATGTTCCTCAAGTTCTCTAAAATTCTCTGTCCTCCCAACCCCCTTCCTAAAAATCTGTGGTCAAGTTAAGAAATGTTGTTTGCTAATCCTTGATCTAATTTCCTCACAGCTGTTACATTATTGCCTGGTGGCCATATCTGCAGAAAGCCCAGAACTCTGAATATTTACAGTTGTATAAAATTTATTTTCCTGACCACCTAGTAGTCATATGACCTTGAACATGTAAAAACCCATCTGTGAATATTTTCTCATTTGAAAAATGGGAGTAATACAGCTTTGCCTACCTGCTTACAGTCCACTTCAGAAAGGTTCCTTAATCCAAGTCTCTTAACTAATATTCTTATGAGAATGTCTGAGCATTCCCCAGTGACATACCTCGACAGTGCTCTGTAGAAGGCATTCTACTGGGTGTGTGGGAGAGTGAAGGATATATGAGATCAAGCTCCTGTTCCAAGGAACCTTTGCAGGTGAGGAGATTTCTACCAAAAGAGTCCACACTATTGCACATTAAGAGTTAAATGATAAACCATGATGTACAGAGAAAGAGAGGACATGGTAGGGCAGGTGGTAGGGGGATCAGATTGTCCTGGTTTGTCTGGGACTTCCCCTGTGTTAGCACTGAAAGTTTCATGACCTAGGAAACCCTTCAGCTGTGTGCAAACCAGGAGGGCTGGTCGCCCTGCCGTGATTACGGAAGGCTTAGCAGTGATTGGAGTGTTCCTCGGAGGGGCATTTTAGGTGGTGGGAAACATGCAAATTGCCTCTCTACTAAACAAACATACACCCAACTCTATGACTCAGCAATTCTAGCGCTATAACTGTGAGAAATGAGCTCATGGCAGCATTGTTTATAATAGCCCCACTGCAACCAAGCAGATGTCCACCAACAGGAGAAGGGATATATAATTGTGCATTTATAGACTGGGCTATTAAATACAACAACACAGGAGAATTTCTCAGGTATAACGCAGAGTGAAAGAAGCCAGACTTACAAAGATCAGAATCTATATGATATTCTTCCAAATAACAGAAGAAAGAATAATTAATAATTAGGAGCTACTGATTAGGAAGGGGGCACAAGGGAGATCTGGTGTGCTAGAGAGGTTCTATGCCACAATCTGGTTGGTAGTTATATGGGTAGGTATGTATGTACATACACACACACACACACACACACACACGTTAATCAAGTGGTTTACTTAAGATTTGTGCACTTTATTGCATGTATTATTCCTCAAAAAAATTTTTAAGCTGCCATTTATTGAGCCTATGTGCTACAAAGCACAGTGTTAAGCATTTTTATCCTCACAATCCTGTGAGGTATAGACATTGGCCACTTCATAGATTAGGCCAAGAAAAAGTAAGAAAATTTCTCATGACCAAGTGTTTCTCAAAAAGTGTTTTAAGGAATAGCAGCTCTGCAGGTGTTACCTGCAAAAAAGAAAAAAGAGGCTTGTGTTCAACTATGTTTTGGGAACTCTGGGATTACAACAGTTAAATGTACCTTTTCACTCCAGGATTAATATGCCAATGTCCATACCTGATCTCTTTTATAAAGTCTCCAAGGTGTAATAAATACTACAGAGAAATATCTGTAGACCAACATTTATATTTTGAGAAAATGATTTAGCTTTGTATTGCCAATATTTGCTTTAATATTCTGAGATCTTTCCCTATGACATTATGCTGTTAACTTTATAGTGTAAGGACTTATCTAACATTACCAGCTCATATTGGCCCCTCCTCCAGAAAAGCTTTTAGGTTATAGTGTTGTTCTTCCCTCATAACAGCATAATGCCATCAGCAAATTAGTTAGTACATTCCACAGAGCCTGGTGGAAACCTCCCCTGCCAATTACTGACTAGTCAATTACATTCTGGACATATGCATTTTACACTGATTAAAAAAAGAATTACAGCGTTGATTCTGCTTTTCAAATTAAGGGATAACATCTATGTAATACAGAATTACAGCAACTTGGCTCAATAAAATAGTGATTTAAAAGAAAAAAAACAGGATTTAGAGAAAAACTGTGACCAAGACATTATGACTTTCCAAAAACAAGGAGTAAGAAATCCTGTTAGCCTTTCTAAGCCCCAAAGACTAAAATGCCTCAGGGAACTGTAAGCTCTAACCTAATACCAATACTACACTGAAAAGCCAAAATTTCCTCCAGCACTGGAAAGGATTTGTCTCCCTAGAAAATTTTAGATACAAACACCAAGTCGAAAATAATTCTTCAGTGACTCTGAGCATTCTGCCAATGACAACAGATTTGAAATGCATTTTAAAAGCAATGACGGAATTAAATAAATTTCTAGTGCTCTAAAGCTTAATATTACTTCACAAAGTGTTAAAGTGTCTGCTCATCTTCCCTCAGCTCATTTGGTACGTTGTAAGCACTGAAGAAAAGCTAAGTGCAGGAATACTTATTAACCATTGGAAGCAACATCAATGGTAGTATGCCTAACACCTTCCAAAAGGTTTTGAGAAATCTGAAGTAAAACAGCATGTGAGTTCCTAAAAGCCTTGATGGAAAATATTGGCAGCTGTCACCTACAAAGCTGCCTCTAGCTAAGGGCCAACTATAAATTAAAGATTATTTAATTTTGCAGTAACATTCATGAGAAACGACAATGTATTATGCTTCCCCTGAAAATAATGCAAAGATTCTAATTAGTTTTTAATTGCTTACTAAATTGTTTCAATTTTATTCAAAATGGTCTTTAAAAAGCTACACACCGAAAAATACTTCCAATATTTCCATGAGAAAGTTGTCAGTTCTCCTGGCCTGAAGGCAGCACCAGCTGAATTCCGGAAGTGCACAGGCACGGAGGGCTCACATGCTAAATTTTTTAGTAAGGGAGGATTTTATTTCAACTTCACCCAAACAGGTCTGGGTGCAGAAAACAATTCTCATGTAAGCAAATGGAATCTGGGTTGCCTGAGATTCTGGGATGTGAATGTGTTAACCTGGAAGATAGTGTTCCGGGAGGTCACTCTACCCAGACTCCCTTTTATCTAAATGTTCTCAAATGTTTCTATGGTCAAACACCAACCATTTTAGTTAATATTTATACAGAAATGTGGCAGAGAAACTCTTAGAACCTTGACCTGTTACCAACTGGCTACTAATAGAGTCCTCCACTTCTTTTGGAAATGATTCCAATCTTGAAGACTCAAGACAACTTCAGCTTTCAGTCAAGTAATAGGTATCAGATTTACCCTCCTGCCTTAAATAACTAGAAAAGTGGACAAAATATACAAAACACTGGTTTTCTGGACATTAGGTAACAGGCAACACAGGACTGTGATACCTAAGAAGGGAAACAGAAAAGGTAAATTGTACAATTCTACCAGCTTCCTACCTGAAGACAGTTTCCAGGCCTCAGTACAGGGAGGGGAAATGAAGCCCAGCTGATTCACTAATTCAGGGAGACAGAGTCAGAGTTCAGAGGACAAGGCAGCCAGAATTTGTAAGGCAGAGCACAGGAGATAAGGGAAATGCAAAGACAGAGAGCACCAGAAACCTGCAGAGGGTCCCCTCGAGGATTATTTGAGTTCCAATCTGTATGGTGTGAGAATATAGTACCCGGGCCTGGGAAAGAGCCACCAGGAAGGAATAAGCAGAAAAAGTCTCACTCCTACCAGCCTGAGTGAAAAGACCGCATAATACACGAGGGACCACACAGATGTTTTTAAAATGAAGGGGAGTCACATGAGGTATCTAAATAGGTCAAAATCATAGAAACAGAAGCTGGAAGATGGTTGCCAGAGTTGAGAGGAGACAGAATTAGTGTCTAATGGGCATAGAGTTTCAGTTCTGCAAGCTGAAGCTCTGGAAACCTGTTGCACAGCAATGTAAATATACTAACATTGCTGAACTGCAAACATAAAAATAGTTAAGGTGGCAAATTTAACCTTATGGGTTTATAACAACAATTAAAAATAAAATTTAAACCTAAGGAAAAATAAAAAATAAATAAATAATTAGCCCAAGACTGCCAGCTGCTCTGCATGTGTACAAATGAAGCTTATAAGCAAGCAATGCAAGGATCCACCTCATCCCAATAAGTGCACTCCACAAAAAAGCCACACCACTTAAAGACATAAAAGCAATCACAGCAGTAATACAAAATTCTTAGTATTCACCATCCAGTCAGAAGCCAGCCAGCAAAGAAATGGAAAAATATGACCCATAACCAAAAGAAAAAGTAATCAACAGAAACAGAGCCAGAGGCAAGAGAGGTGATAAAAAGAGCAAATAAAGATACTAAAATGGCTACTATAAATATACTCAATGTGGGCAGAAGAGAAAAACATGATCATGATCAAGAGAGAAAGATAAAAAACATTTAGAAATAAAAAAAACACTATCTGAAATAAAAAATTCACTGAATGGGATTAACAGTGGTGTAAACAGTGCAGAGGAAAAGATGAGCAAATTTGGAAACATGGTACTAGAAATTTTCCAAAAAGAAAAGTGACAGAAGAATGAATAAAGCACCAATGACCTTTGGACAAAAATGAAAGAGAGTAACATGTATGTAATTACAGTCAAGGAAGGAGAGAAAAGAGAAGGTGGAATAGAAGGAAAATAAGAAGAAATAAACTCATATGATGAAGTACAATAAACTCCTTGAAGAATAAAAATGAAGAAAACCACACAGAGACACGATAATGAAATTGTTGACTGGTAATAAAATGAAAATCTGAAAAAACATCCAAGAGAAAAAGATACATGACAGCAGCATTGTCAGAAATTATGTGAGCCAAATAACAGCGGAGGAACATCCTTAAAAGTACTGAAATCAACTGTTAATTCAGGATTCTGAGCGAAAGTCGTCTTTCAAAATTAAAGACATTTTTCAAATAAAAGCTGGGAGAACTCAGTTGTCAGCAGAACTTGACCAAAAGAAATGATGAAGTAACTCAGATAGAATGAGACAGTAAATAGAAATCTGAGCCTTTACAAAAGAATAAAGAGCACCAGAAGTGGTCATTATATTAAAACTATAAAAAAAGTTAAGTCTTTTTAAAGTTTAAAACAAAAATAACAGCCACATCTTGAGAAGTTGATAAACATACGTAAAGAGTACAGTGTAGGACAACAGCACAGACAATGGGAGGTGGGAAATGAACCTTACACAGAGGGTGATAAAATATTCTTTGTAGTACAGGCATGTTGTAAATCCTAAAGCAGGATGGCACAGGCTACATGCAGCCTACTGACTATTTTTGTACAGTTCAGAAGCTAAGAATGGTTTTTACATTTTAGAAGAGGTGGGAGGGAAAGGAAATGTGAAATCATCCATGTCACACAAAACCTAAAATATGTGCTACCTGGTTCTTTACAGAAAAAGTTGCTAAGCCCGGTCCTAGAACAAAATTTCTCTACCTCGGTGCTACTGACATTTTCAGACAGATAATCCCTTGTTATGGGTGTTGCCCTGTGCACTGTAAGGTGTTTAGTGGGACTCTTAGCCTCTACCCAATAAATGCCACAAACACCCACTCCCCGTGGTGACAATCAAATATGTCTCCAGACACTGACAAATGTCCTGAAGGTGAGAGAGAAACCTGACTGCAGTTGAGAACTACTGCACTAGAGTACACCTAATTTTTTTTTAACAAAAAAAAGGTAGAGATGGGCCAGGCATGGTGGCTCACGCCTATAATCCCAGCACTTTGGGAGGCCGAGGCGGGTGAATCACCTGAGGTCAGGAGTTCAAGATCGGCTTGGTCAACATGGTGAAACTCCATCTCTACAAAAATTAGCTGGGTGTGGTGATACCTGCCTGTAGTCTCAGCCACTTGGGAGGCTAAGTGAGGAGAATCACTTGAACCCAGGAAGCAGAGGTTGCAATGAGCCGAGATTGCACCGCTGCACTCCAGCCTGGGTGACAACAGTGAGACTCGATCTCAAAAAACAAAATAAAAAATAAGGTAGAGCTGATAAGCCAATAGTAGAAATAAAATGAATTCCTCAAAAAAAGTTTTTAAACTCTCATTTGAAAAGAAGTCAGGAAAACAGATTTTTCAGGTAAGTCAAAAGTACAAACCATAGAAAAAATATTGATAAATTAGACTTGATCAAAATTTAAACTTCTGCTCCTCAAAAGACACTGCTTAAAAAAAAAAAAAAAAAAAAAAAAAAAAAAAAAAAAAAAAAAAA
>PVKV010005818.1:0-15265 GCA_004027835.1 Alouatta palliata | reverse complement strand
ATATCAAACATCATGAATAAGAGAAATCCAAATTAAAACCAAAATGAACTACCACAACACACCCATAGAACACTGAAGATATAAGAGATAGACAAAGCGAGTGCTGGCAAAGATGAGAAGCAACTAGAATTCCCAGGCATGGCTGGTAAGACTATAAAACAGGACAGTCACTTTGGAAAACCATTTGAAACTTTATAATGAAACAAATGTGCACTTACTATATAGCCCAGAATTTACCCCCAGAGAAATAAAATATATATTCAGATAAAAATTGTTACCCACATATTCTTAGCAACTTTATCCAAAATATCCAAAAACTATGAACAACCCAAGTGGTCTGTCAACTGGTGAATGAACAGACAAACAGAATCAAACCACTGACACAGGAAACAACACAGGTGAATTCATTTTAAGAGCATTATGCAAAGTGTAAGAGCAACAGAAAAGACTACATACCGACTCATTTCTTTTCTATGTAATTCAAACTATAGGGACAGAAAGCACATCACTGGCTGCCAGGTCCAAGTATGGGCGGAGGAATTTGCCTGCAAAAGAAAATAAGGGGACTTTTGAAGGTGACGCAAACATTCAACATTATGGTGGTGATAGTTACACAACGGCATGTATGTGTCAAGACCCAGAGAATCACTTAAAATTGGTGACTTATTGTACCAAAAAAAGATGACATAAGCTGATTTAAAACAAAAATAGCCAAGAAGCCTTTAGAAATAAGAATGGAGCAAGAGTGAGACTACATTTTCCCCTAGTCATTAGTAGGAAAAACAACTTGCTATATTCAGGATGTCCGGGAAACAGTCCTTCTGGTCAAATTTGATAGGTTGCTAGTGCTTTGGATCTTTGTAGCACAATACACATTTAACTATAACTAAAATACTGTTCGGGAATATTTAGGTCAGAGGGTCAACAGCAGGCACACATGGGAATTTATACTATTCCAAGTAAATGGGGAAAGAATCAAGTCTTCAACAGACAGTATCATGAGAACCCCTGAGGCATTTAGAGAAAAATAGTTCTGTATCACACAGTAAACAAAATCAAATTACAGATAGAATACAAATGTAAATTTAAACAAGACTATAAAGTCACTGGAAGATAATATGAAATTTTTAAAATCTTGTGATAGATAAGGCCTATGTAAATAAGTCACAAGACCCAGAAGAGTAGATGTGACTACAATTAAAAATTAAACAAAACACCGTAAACCAAGTTCACAAGCTCAGACAGTTTGAGAGTACTTCATACTTGAAAGTATAAACATTTCTATAAATGAGAATATTACTTACATGTATAATTTTATATATATATAGAAAAGATGCATTTGTTTAAATACTGAAGGATTAAAAGCCACACTATATAAAATTCCTATAAATCAATTAAAAAACTCAAATTCAACAGAACAAGCAAAAGACGAACCAGTAATTTTCAGAAAAATAAACCTGTGAAAATATAGTAAACGATTTGTTTGTAATAATGAAAAACTGGAAATTTGAATATCCATCAATACTGGGGAATAAGTTAAGTAACGAATCATGCATCCATAACAGACAATGATGTTTTTGCCTACAAAGCAGTCCTTCCACCTTCTTCTAGCAACAGAACCGCCCCCTTTCCCCTAGAAACTGCCCTTCCATCACCTGGAAGGCATCATTCACAAGGTTCTACCCACTCTCTATCAGAATGGAAATATGATTTAATGGGAACAGATGACTCCATTCCTCTGGGTTGCATAGTGAGTGGTCAAAAAACAAGCAGAAAATACAGGCAGAGCTAAGTAGATGCTAGAAGAAAGGGGCCTCTCTCTCTCTCTCCTTCTGAATCCATAAAAACTGAGCTGCTGAGGCCATCTTTGGCACCATGAGGAACAAAGCCAACCTGAGAATGACGTCGACACCAGAGAAGGCAGAACTAAAAAGATGGATCCACCAACCATACCTAAAATCAGTTCACGTCCTCCGAATTCCTAGTTCTAGGACTAGCCTTCATAAGGCCTGCTGGAGCTGAGTTTCTGTCACTTGTAACTGGAAAAACTGGCAATGGAGTAGAACACAAAAACACAGGATGAGGTGGATCCATATGTACAGACACAATTTACCACAAGGTGTTAAGGGAAAACAGCAATAGCAATTTTCAGAGCATTATTACATTATGCCTGGTTTGTTATTTTTAAAAGATATATATTTTTCTGTTAATAATGAGAAATGGCAAAAGAGAAGAATGTTCACTTTAACACTAACACATAAAAGACCTTGAAAAAATACTATACACGCTTTTAAAAATCACACAATAAAATAAAACGTCATGCATAAAATTTGCATTAAAGCCCAGTCATCAAATTTATTTTAACTTAATTTCCATAGAAGCCCATAGAATATTTTCCGAGAAGAAGAGAAGAAATAACAGCAGCAAACTGAATTATAAGGAAACAAAAGTGGTATTGCTCCCATGAGGTTACCAATATTTGATACATAACTTTATTCATCTCCCTCTGGAAAGCCAACTCCAGAAAATAAATATTTCACCGTCCTTCTACAACTACAGGGAAGGTGGGTATACTTGAGGTAAAAGCTCTCTGGGCAGTTTTAAAAAAAACATTTCATGTTTACATCCACGGTACAATGACAGAAGAAGAAACCTAGGAAAGGTGATACTTCTGAAGAAGCTCAAATGTACTCAGTTAAGGTACAGAATTCTGCTACCTGCCATGTTCGTGTTTTACTATGGGACAACCAGAAGGACCAGACACGGGGTAACTCAATCAATACAGAAGACCATCCTTTTTCACATCAGTGTTTTCATCTCAAATGCCAAATCCCTACCACTCCACGGAGCTCTCGGTACTGCCTACACTACATACACCATCTGAGATGTGTGATTCTCCATGACTGAGAAAAAATCTACTCTTTGTACCTTAAATAAGAACACCATAAAGCCTATTCACTAATAACTATTCACATGAATAAAAATATTTGCTAAGGTGTAAACTAAAATCAAAATAAACTCTGAAAAACTGTCATGCTATAAACAGGAACAAGGATGGTATTAACTTCACTGACATATCCATATTGTCTTGACACTCTAGAAAGTTACAAGAGAATATACAAAATCTAAACTCTAAGATAAAGTGAAAATTCAATTGAAAAATCAATTTTTTTTAAGTTGAATAAATGGCTTTATCTTGAGGCATCATATCTAGAGGGAAAAAGAAAAGAACAAATGGTTTTTAAATCAATATTTGGCTGAAACTGATGTAGAATTAATCAGCATTACTTTTTAAACCTCTTTGCAACAGGATTTTTAAAAAGTAAAAAAAAAAAACCTTTTAATGATTAAACAGTAAATCTAACATATATCCTTCTACATTTAGTAGCATCTGAAAAATAAGAAGTTTTTTTTTTTTTTTCCAAATTTAAGAAACAAACATAACCACACTTAGGGGGAAGAAGAGTAATACTCTTTCTGAAACACTAAAAAGATAAAATATTGAGGGTTTTTACGATAATCGCATATGCTACATGGGCACTATGGCCCATAATGGGTTTGAAAAAATAACAAGATTTGATTTTATTATTTCATACTATAATTTTAAGCATTAGGCATATTAATGTCACTATACATTTTTAATATATATTTTTAAAAGCTCTGTCTCAACAATACGATACCAAAAACACACAGCTGATGTAGGTTGTACAGGTAATCATTTTGACTGTGAAAGAAATATGATCAGGACACTCTTACAATGAAGGAAAATATCTTCTTTTTAATCATCCTCATTCAGCAACAGTGAAAACGCTCTCTGTACACAGCAGCTCTGAACAACACATTTCATCTCTTTTTCAGACCTGCTGTGCTATCTATTGCTGTTTTGATGATTACAGAGTTCAACGTGAAAATGCGTCCCATTTAGATTCTCAATAATAAGTCTGATTAGCCAGATAACTTCCCAATCATAAAAGCTTTTATTTTAGGACAACTATTATGCAAATCTAGCATAAAAATTGGATTCACTGTAATTGGGATAAGAAGACACTCTAAGAAGAAGGCTGTACATGTGACACCTATTGCATTTTATGCACTCGTCTTGCATTCCCTTCCTTTCTTCCTCTTCTTTGAAGTGCCAGATTAAAGTATAATTACACTAGACAGTTATAAAGAGGCTTATTACAAGAGAACTATACGTTTAAGAAAGCGAGGTTATCGGATAAGAAATCTCCAAATATTTTCTACATTATATATTTTTACAATCTTTCTTATAAAGGAGTGTTTGATGTGTAACATCTGCTAACAGAAATAAATCCACACTTCACTCAAGTCCAGTAGAATAATCAGATATAAAATACAGATGTAAAGCAAACTACATCGGCAACAGTGATTTTGGGGACAACACGTGCAAAATATAGTATTTTGCTATCTCATATCATTGTGATCAGAAATGTGCCAAAATTTGTTCTCATTCCACTTGAAATGGATCCCCATAATTCTAACAAAGATCACTTGTGACATTAGGCTGTCATCAGCTTGCATAATCGCCAGTTCACTTAACCTTTCCTTCTTCATCTGGCCGTTTTGTGTAAAGGCAGAAACTAGTTCATTTACAATTTCCTTCAACTTGCTCAGAAAAGTCAGGTCTTGCATAGAGCTCTATTTTAGCAGGTGCACATGGAATCTGCTCCTCAGGTCTACTCTTTGAGCTATGTCTGCCCTTCCACTTGTCTGAATGTTAAATGCTTTATCTTCTAGAGAAAGAAACTATGACAAATAAAGTTCAGGATACAAGCTAGCCCAACTAAAACATACATATTTCTAGTTTGTTAGAGCTTTCAAGTTTTTTTCTGCCAAGGATTCCTGCTGTTATCTAACTGGAGTTTACAAATTCCTTTCCATAAGAATCTCAGTGAGCAACTGTCTTGCTCTTTATGCCAGTTTCCCGATCTTCACACAGGATCACGAATTTTGAACTCTGTTTACTCTTTTCATCCTAGAATCTTCTCCACTCAACAGATACTTCCTATCTGTTAAGCACTGTGTTAGGAGCTAGGATGCACAGATTGACAAAACAGTGCTACTTTCCTCAAACTAACTCCCAATCTAGCAGCAAATTCTAGATGAGCCCCATGATCCCAGCCCCCTGGGATTACTTTCAGGACAATTAAATGGCAAAAGGACTTTGCATCACAATTTGCAATGTAATTAAGGTTCCTAATCGGTTTTCTCCAGCTGGTTGCAAAAAAGGAAGTCAGAGAGATTCGAAGCATGAGAGGTTTGCCTTGAGGGAGGTTCTCTTTTGCTGACATAGAAGGGACCATGGGGCAAGAATCTGCAAGCAGCATCTAGAAGCAGAGTGCAAGCCCCAGCAAATAGCCAACAAGAAAACAGAGACCTCAGTCCTACAACCTACAGAAACGAATTCTGTCGATGAATGACACGAATGTGTTTGGAAGCAGGTTCTTCCAACTGAGCTTTCAAATCAGAGCACTGTCCAGCTGACATCTTGACTTCACCCTTGAGACTGTGAAGAAATAAAGAATTTGCTCTTCAGGAATGGGCCCTAAAGGATGACAAGGACTACTCTTGAAAATGCTTTTAACTTTCCTGACCTCCATCAATGCTTAATTCTCTGTGACTGAGATTTAGTAGATGGAGTTCTGTCATGGCTTTGAAGTTCACAAATATCCAGTGAGTTAGCTCACCTTTGCTGCCGAGAAAGGCAAATGACAGGGAGGCATTTCCTTCTATCAATAAAAAATGGAGGCAAACTTCACTATTGCCTCCAGTAAACACAGCCTTCAACCTGGCACATGCATTTCCCCACCTCCAATCTCAACAGATGCCAGCTGGACCCACCCCTGCAATCACACACCCATCCTCATTCTATACATGTATAGAAAGCCAAACATGGTAAGAAGGGAACAGGACCACAGAAACCACAATGTCACGGTTTTGAATGAACAGTTGAACTAGCTGACCTTGAAAGTTTCTTTCTCCCTGAGATTCTATAATGTTACAGCTTTATCAAACTTCTCTTTCTTCATGCCCAAGCATATTCTGGCAATCTTTTTTTTTTTTTAATAGAATGCAATTTTTTTAATAGATTTTTTTTTTAAAAAAGCAGGAAGACTCAGATCCTTAATCAGACTTTAATGCTTAAAAAAAAAGTAAATTAGGTCTGGTTTTTCTATCTAAAATTCCTAAATATTGCACACTTTCAGTTTCATCTTGGGCATTTTCTTGCAGGTTGGAGAAAACTGTAGCTTTCACCAAGAAAACACTATAATCTTCATTTTATGATATTACTCACCAACGATATTTTGGGAATGTGACAATGCTCATCTAAGAAGACCTGTGACACTGAAAACAAATGTTTCAAGGAACTGTCTTTTCAACACTGTCTGCTTTAAAAATCTTGGCTTTTTTCAAACTATTCTAAAATTAAAGCAGAAAAGCTATGCTGATTCACTGTAGCACAGTGTGACACAGCACTCTTCCGTCATTTCTGCAGATCTACAGGAAACAAAGCATTCTTGCAAAAGACTTTCAATCTTTAGCTATTGATTTTATTAGAATTTATATACTATGTGTTTGGACATTTCCCCTCGCCCACCTTAAATGTTCCTGTTCTCTTTCTTAGGATGTGGTCTACTGATGGATACTGTGATAGAAAAGGAGGAAAAAGGTGACACTTTTGTGGACTGCATGGATGTGGATATTAAATCTCAGGCATAAGATTTGTTCAGCATGGTGTTGTAGAAGGAATCTTAAGTAAGTGTCTGACTGTTTGGTGTATTCACTCATTCTAGGCTTTGAAGGAAAACTTACTTTCTGTGGAAGACGGAATTTAATGAAATGCCACTGTTGAGGACAGGAATACTTTGTTTCATTGTGCTTCGCAAATATTGTATGTTTTATAAGTGGAAGGTTTGTGGTAACCCTGCGTTGAGCAAGTCTACTTAGTCCCATTTTTTCAACAACTGGTGTTCACTTTTTGCCTTTGTGTCACATTTTGGTAATTCTCACAATATTTCAGACATTTTTATTGTTATTATATCTGTTATGCTGATCTCTGACCAGTGGTCTTGATATCACCACTGTAATTATTTTGGAGTGACGTGAACGGCGTCACCATAGAAGATGGTGAACTTAGTGTTGTGTGTGTTCTAAGTGTTCCAGCAATCAGCCATGCTCCCATCTCTCTCCCTCTTCTTGGGCTTCTCTTTCTGAGACACAGCAATATTGAAAGTAGACCAATTAATAACCTTACAATGGCATCTGTGTGTTCAAGTGAAAGGAAGAGTTGCGTGTCTCTCACATTAAACAAAGTCTAGAAATGATTAAGCCTAGTGAGAAAGGCACATCAAAGGCCAAATACATGACTAAGAAAGCAAAACAACCTTATTACTAATATGGAGAAAGTCTTAGTGGTCAAGATACAAGATTAAGCCAGCTACAACATTCCCTTAAGTATAAGTCTACACAGCAAGGTCCTAACTATTTTTAATTCTGTGAAGACTGAGAGAGGTGAAGGAGCTACAGAAGAAAAGTTGGCTAGCAGAGGTCGGTTCATGAGTTTAAGGAAAGAAACCATCTCTGTAACATAAAAGTGCAAGATGAAACGGCAGTTTCTATTGTAGAAGCTGCAGCAAGCTATCCAGAAGAGCTCGCTGAAATCACTGATGAAGGTGGCTACACTAAACAGCATATTTTCAGTGTAGATGAAATGGCCTTCTATTGAAAGAAGAGGCATCTAGAACTTCCATAACCAGAGAAAGTCATTAGTTGGCTTCAAAGCTTCAGAAGACAGGCCGACTCTCTTATTGGTGACTGTAGGTTACAGCCAGTGCTCATTTACAGTTCTGAAAATCTTAAGGCCCTTAAGAATTACGCTGTATCTATTCTGCCTGTGCTTTAGAAGTAGAACAACAAAGCCTGGGTGGTAGCACATCTGTTTATTGCAATGTTGGCTGAGTATTTCAAGCCCACTGTTGAGACGTCCTGCTCAGAAAAAAAAATTCCTTCCAAAATATTATTGCATGCTAAACAATGCATCTGGTCACCTGAGAGCTCTGATGGAAATGTACAAGGAGATTAATGTTCTTTTTGCACTAACACAACATTCATTCTGCAGCCCATGGATCGAGGAGTAATTTTGACTTTCAAGTCTTATTATTTAAGAAATTCGCTTCATAAACTATAGCTGCAATTGATAGTGATTTCTCTGATGGATTCAGGCAAAGACAATCAAAAATCTTCTGAGAAGGATTCACCACTTAGATGCCATTAAGAACATTCACGACTCATGAGAGGAGGTCAAAATACCAACATTAACATGAGTTTGGGAGAAGTCGATTCCAGCACTCGTGGATGACTTTGAGGGTAGAGGAAGTCATTGCAGATGTGGTGGAAAAAGCAAGAGAACTAGAGTTAGAAGTGAAGCTTCTGGGACTGAGTTGCTACAGTCTTATGACCAAACTTGAACAGGTGAGCAGTTGCTTCTTATGGATGAGCAAAGAAGATGATTTCTTGAGATGGAACCTACTCCTGGTAAAGAGACTGAATGTTGCTGAAATGACAACAAAGGATTTAGAATAGTACATCAAGGTAGTTGATAACGCAGAGGAGGGCTTTGCGATGATCAACTCCAATTTTGAAAGACATTCTTCTGTGGGCAAAAAGCTTTCATAGCATTGCATCACATGCTACCGAGAAATCTTTCACTGAAGGAAGGGTCAATCAATGTGGCAAACTGTTGTCTTATTTTAAGAAATTGCCACAGCCACCCCAACCTTCAGCAACCACTACCCTGATCAGTCAGCAGCCGTCAACACTGAGGCAAGACCCTCTACCAGCAAAAAAGATTATGATTTGCTGAAGGTCAGATGATCGTTAGCATGTTTTAGCAAAATAAAGTATTTTTAAATTAAGATGTGTACATTTTTTTTAAACATAGTGCTTTTGTACATTTAAACTACAATATTTTATAAACACAACTTTTTTGAGAGACAGGGTCTTGCTCCGTCATTCAGGCTGGAGTGCAGTGGTACAATCCTAGCTCACTGCAGCCTCAGTCTCCTGGCGTCGAGTGGTTCTCCTGCCTCAGCCTTCTGAGTAGATGGTACTACAGGCATGCACTACTACACCAGGCTAATATTTTTATTTCTTTCTAGAGATAGGGTCTCACTATGTAGCCAGGCTGGGCTCAAACTCCTGGGCTTAAGTGATCCTCCTGCCTTGTTCTCTCCTAAAAATAACTTTTATATGCATTAGGAAATCAAAAAATTTGTGTGACTCATATTATTGCAATATTTGCTGTATTGCAGTGGTCTGGAAACTATACAATATCTCCAAGGTATGCCTGTATGTGGAAGGCTGATTATTTATGTATATAACATGACAACTTAGGAATCTTACCTTGAAGTGAAACGTAGTTCAGCCTATTCTTGAAAATGTGTTAGTTTAATATTAATTTCTTCTCTGTGCAATCATCTTTTTCTTTTAATATCTTCCAAAGTGATTGTCTGTATTCTTTGTTTTCAATTTAGTACTAGACTGAAACTACCTGTCTTAACATTGCCATAGTATTTGTTTCCTAGGATCAGTGTCTTCTACACAAAAATGTAGAACAGATTTCTCCATTGCAAGAGACTCGAGATGATAATGAGACCAGTCAACCAGATGCATTTAAATAAAGTCGATCTCCCACATACCCTGTTTAAACCAAGGCATCACATTTTTAACAATAACAACTTCCCAATGTGTCCCCATATTTGCAAGACTACTCAATTAGCCATCTCAGACCAGCTCAGCACAAAATTCACTTAGAAAGCTGCCATAAAAATTTAAAAATAATCCTAAAAACCTACAGCTGGGTCAAAGAGCTTTAAAGCATTCAGTCCTCTTAAGCTTTTTTCTCACTGTATGGGTGCTGTAAAAGGAAGCTTAAGTATCTGAGATTCTATGATTCTAATACAAATTACATTTGAATAAACCTAAGCAGTTCTCAAGATTACCTAATTTTAATATTCTAGTAAAAAGAATGACTTAAAATCTGAGAAACTGACTTAAGATAGTTTAGCTACTGGAAAAAAAGTCTACCTCATTAACCCACAAAAAGCCATCAGATCTCTACAAATCTTAATCAAATCAGTAATGTAGGCCAAGCCTCTGAGTGGGCTTACAAAAACCTGGAGTATCAGAAAACTAAACAACTTGCTTGACCTTTCATTACAAAACAGAAGAGAAACACACAGACAAAGCTGTAAGAAAGAAAGAACTCACTGTGTTGTAACCGAGCACGAAACACTACAGACTAGGCCAAATTACAAGGTCTTTATTGCTGGCTCCCGTCTCTCTAACTCCCAGCCCCGAAAGGAGGGTGTTAAGACCTTTTATGCCCATAAACCACCTCCTGGGCGGGGGTGAGGGGGCAAGTGGCTTCCGAGGGCCAGGGGACTTTGGACATTCCGATTATCACTTAAGTGGTTCACAGAAGTCAAGATAAGCGTTAGTTTATACACTGTCTGGGTAGGGTGGAAATTACAGACCTTAGTTACTTATTACAAGTCGCAGGGGCCAAGATGGCATTGGTTTGGACTGCTTGCCTGTCACATTAGGGTTACAGAGAGCAGTTTCAATGGAAAGCCGAGGTACAGTTTATGGGGCAATTACCATGTCACAATTGTCTAATGATGAGTCCTTGAGTACCTAAAAGCAGTAACTGCAGTAAACAGGCAAAGCCACTGAACTTATCCATACTTGAAGGTACAGACAAGCCTTTGGGGGCACTAGAGAAGGCAAGCAGACTCCATACACTAGAATGCTACCACGGGTGGACTAGAAATGACTAAACAGTGAATAATTTTGTTTCTGATTCTGTATTTGTCTGCCTGTACTTTGAATATTTTTTGGTTTTTTATCATTAGAAAAATTAAGAATAGAAAAAGAATTGCATATTGAAGAAAAAACAGCTTTTTACACAAATTATGTATTCTTACCAATTTAAATCATAAAGTCATTACCTAAAGTGAACAAATTTTCTAAAGAAGAAAGAGAAGCCCAACTATAACTACTATTAATACCCTGCACATAGTAGGTACTCAATGTATATCTGTTTTAAGTGTTAGCTATAGATCAATATCAGGTAAGCTTCAATCTTACTCATAAAAAAATGCCCCATACATTCACATCAGAGATGCCATTTGATTCCTCAATTCTCAGAAATAACCTGTTAGTAAATTTATAGTCATTTTTACACTCAACTATCAGAACGTGATATGTTATTTATGACACTCTGGCAATTACATTGTAATTTCCTCACCAATCTAAGAAGAACTCTTATCTACTATACAATTTATAATATCAATGTTATTTTTACTCTGCCAAAAAATAAAGTGTTTTTATTGCAGTGATTTATCCTGCAGATGTGTTACTTGTACATACACATCTATTATAAATCAAGTATTGGAGAGGAGAAAGAACAAAATTCACACACATAAAACAAAAAAGTGGACGAGATGATGTACTAGTGAACAGCAGGAAATTAAACTCCCAGCCTTGCTTCCACTAAGAAGTTTTGACAAGATAAAGATCAAGAACATAGCGTAAGCAGTTTGTGAACAGCTGTGCAAGTCCCAAAATGATATATAATTTTTTTGCATTAAAAGCTTGATAGCTAACTTGTACCAGTTTTGGTAGATAGGTGAACAGGTACAACTAAATTTGACACATTATGGAAATATACAAGACCAAGATAAACAATTGTAAAGTAACGTAAATTTAGGAATTTCGCCAAATGAGTAAGATTATAACTTGAAAAGTTATTTTTAATGGATATTTAAGATAGCTATTAAAACATAATAGTGATATATTAACTATTTTATAATGTTTATTTTAATAATCTTTCAACATTAATGTTTTCAAAAGTATACTGTGTCAAGACACAAAGTGTAGCATTTGTGACACTCGGCAAGCTTTCAGACAATTAAGATAATTTTTCATACCAATTTCAAGTAAAACACCCTTCATATCTCTCATAAAAATAAGCTAAATTTAAAACAAAAAATAAACACCCACGCACTAAGATATCTACAACAACTATAAGAGCAAGCAACAAACTAAAAAAAAAAACAAAACCCTGAAATTTAAAAATAATGTTGGGAATTTTTTTTTTAATTCTAGAAATTAGACATCCTTTCCATAAATCACCTACAATCCGAAAAGTATGCTTCTTTCTCATGGTCTTTTTTCTATATAGGCCTGTAAGTATCTTCACAACATATACATGTTACAAAGAACCAGAAGTCCACTTGCTCAAACACTGGGTCAACTCCTTTTAAGCTTCCAGTGCCTTCAATGTTTCAAGGCAATTCATTAATTCATTTGAAATCAAATAGGTTGAAATCACATTCTTGGAACTTTGACAAGAAAACTGGTTTATTGTTTACTTAATCATGTCATGCATGAGAGTTTGGTCGTGTCTTCCATACTCACCTTCCAACTCAATGGAGTCAACGCTGAACTCTAGTATGTCATGTACCACAAAATGGCCAGGACAAACAATAACAGTGTCACCTTCATAGCAGGTATTTATAGCAGACAATGGATCACTACAGAACTAAAAAACAACAACGTATTTGCAAATATACACCCTCATATGGTTTGGCTCTGTGTCCCCACCCAAGTCTCATGTTCAATTGTAATCCCCAATGTTGGAGGTGGGGCCTGGTGGGAGGTGATTAGGTCATGGGGACAGTTTCTAATCTTTTAGTACAATCCCCCTAGTGCTGTCTCATGATAGAGTTCTCACGAGATCTGGCTGTTTAACAGCATATAGCACCTACCCTCTCTCTCTCTCTTCCTCCTCCTCCAGCCATGTAAGCCATGCCTGCTTCCCCTTCACTTTCCACCATGACTGTAAGTTTCCTGAGGCCTCCCTGGCATGTGTCCCTCTAACCTGCAGAACTGTGAGCCAATTACCTCTTTTTCTTTATAAATTACTCGGTTTCAAGTATTTCTTTATAGGCAGTGTGCAAAGTGACAAATACACACCCCCATAAAGCAACTCGACTATTATTCCAAGTGCCTTCATGTCTCATTCTGAAAATAGAGCCAGCACTGCACACTGAAGCACCTCCTTTGGTAGTGGACTGAACCCAATGCACGTCTGGTAAGTGACTACTGCTGACAAAAGGCAGAGTTCCCACTACTTCCTGTTTAACAGAAAACCATCTCTGGGAAGCTCTTTGTAGAAATCATGAAAACATACAGTGAATCAGAAGGAAAAAAGCCACCTGCAGCAAGAAACTCTCCTTTTACCTGAATTTCTATCTGTTCCCCCAAGGCACCTGGCAAAGCCTCTCCGTGAGTAGAGTCCACAGCAGACCAGTCATTATGGTGGAGGAGATAACATGGGTGACTTTCTGACCACTAGATGGACACCCTTTGCTTAGATGTTAGAATTCTGATAACCAAATACATACCACGAAAAAACCAAACAGACCTATCAGTTTTCAGTAAGATAGCAAGTAAGAAAAGATGCTGACTAGCTAAGAATTACAAAGACATACCTCAGCAAAGGATTCTCAATGAGTTTTAGCTTTTGCTTCAAGTATTCATTCTCTGAATACAGTTTTAACCCTTCAACCACAGATTTATTTTCCTGCTCAGAATCAGAGCTACAAATTGACAAACTGCTTCTCAGATTAAAAAATTTGCTGTAACTCTCCTCACACTGAGACAACAAATTCTGGTAGTCAACAAGTCCTGAAGGAACTCAGTTTTCAAGAATGTCATAATGCCTGATAGTTTAGAAGCAAACTGAAATCCATTGCCTTTCATGCACATTTTTTGTCATTAAGAAAGCCCAGTTAGTCCTCAAAGACCCAGTAAGAAAAGTGCTTTATAACTCAGGTACAGTCTCTCTGAATTAACACTCTATTCCAAGTGGTAGCTGATGAAAGTTTGAAGCATCACTTCATTAAAGTCATTAATTTTTCTTCTTTTGAGTAATTTTTTTTCTTAGATCCAAACATCTGTGCTTTAGAATCACCTCAAGTTCATATTGCACAATTAGTAATCATTATTTAATAAGAAATCATTTTCTTCTCATATATTCAAAATCTTAAGAAGCAGGTGGCAAGGGCCAACTGGGGTCGAGGGGTATAGAAGGAAGCAAATTGTTTCACAGTGGTTAAGACTGCCATGTTTTTCAGAGATCTGAATGCGATTTAAAAATGTTACAAGGATTACCATATTTATAGGAACCAAAATTAGAAGTCATTCAAATCATCTAGTCCCTCCTTGCATTTAAAGTACTATGGCCCCAAATTATGTTGAACATTCCCTCAGAAAGATCAGGGGATTTCAAAAAAAATAAACCTTTGAGATTCTGAGGGGAAAAAAATGCTATCATTATTAACTCAGAGAATGATTTAACACAAAATAACCTTCTACTGGACAACCTTACTGGCACCTGAAATTTATTCGTTTACATAAATTCTCAAATGTAATGACAGAACAAAAAGTATTTCTAAATGTAATAAAATAATTTTAAATGTACAGTGAAGTTAATAGATATTAACCTAATGGATTTAAAAATAAAATAAAATACTGCCATTACCTATTGTTTTAAAATAATTGCTTTATTTTTCAATTAAATGTGTATCGACTAGCTGTTCCTTAGGTCAGAGCTTCTCAATCCTGCTTGGTATTAGAATTACCTGGGATCTTTTAAAAATACAGATGTTGGGGGAGGAGATCCAAGATGGCCGATTAGGAGCAGCTGAGGATTGCAGCTCCCAGTGAAAGCGTGGAGGGTGAGTGGACGCCACATTCCCAGACGGATTTTTATTGCCCACAGACCAGGAGATTCCCAGGGTGAGGAGCCCCATGGGTCGCCAGCGCACCTGGTTTGGCCAGCACGGCTGTTTTCGCCGGCTCGGCTGTTTTCGCCTGCGCGGGCGTTTTCGCCGCCGCTGTTTGGAGCGGCGCCCCAGCGCAGCAGTTCCCAATACAAAAATAGGTGGGTCCGGGTGCCGTTTTAGCTGGTAATTGGAACTCCGGGAAGGCAGAGCCACCCATTCATTTGATTAAAAAAGGGGACTGAAACAGACAGCCAGGCCAGGAGATTTCCCAGGCAAAAAAACGCCAGCGCCCGTGGTTTCAGCCGGCGCAGTGGGTCACCGCACGGGAAATCATACAGATCCCGGCGCCTTTTCAACAGGCGGCTGGAACACCTGGGAGACAGTGACCATTC
>PVKV010005817.1:79065-111400 GCA_004027835.1 Alouatta palliata | reverse complement strand
CATCCTTTGTAGGGACATGGATGAACCTGGAAGCCATCATTCTCAGCAAACTGACACAGGAACAGAAAACCAAACACCGCATATTCTCACTCATAGACGGGTGTTGAACAATGAGAACACATGGACACAGGGAGGGGAGCATCTCACACTGGGGTCTGTCGGGGGGAAAAAGGGGAGGGACAGCAGCGGGTGGGGAGTTGGGGAGTGATAGCATGGGGAGAAATAACAGATACAGGTGATGGGGAGGAAGGCAGCAAATCACACTGCCATGTGTGTACCTATGTAACAATCTTGCATGTTCTTGTACCCCCAAACCTAAAATGCAATAAAAAGTATATATAAAAAAAATAAATAAATAAGCTACCTATCCTTAGGTATTCCTTTACAGCAACACTAAATGGACTAAAACTGAGGCAATATATTCATAACTGGTATAAACTAATGAATCAGTAATGGCATTAAATATAAACAAAGTGATCCCCTTAAAAGACAAAGATTTTCAGGAAATCACAACTAGATGCTATTTTCAAAAAAATACAGCTAAGAAATAAAGACATAGAAGATATAAAAACAAATGTATATAAAATGATAAATGATAAATATAAAATAAGAATCTAATAAATAGTGGCCTTACCTCACTAATATCAAACAAAGTAGATACCCAGACATACTATTACTAGGAATAAAAAGAGATATTTCACTATGACTAAGTTCAATTCATAAAGAATGTATAACAAATAAAAAATTGTATCTATTAACATAGCCTCAAATTGTACGGAAGAAAAAATTCATAAAGTTACAAAGTGAAATGGACAAACCCATAATTTTATTGTAATATACATTTTCCAGTAATGTATTAAATAAGCAGATAAAAATCAGTAAGGATATAGAAGATTTGTGGGTTTGTCGCAATGATAGACACATAGGTCTCTGGAACCATAAAGAGAACTCACACACCTACATGGATATGAACACGTGATTTATCACAGACATAGCCTTGGAGTTTAATAAGGGGAAAGATAGTCTTTTCAGTAAATGTTGGAACAAAGAAAAATACTTAATATAAGCCGGGCGCGGTGGCTCACGCCTGTAATCCCAGCACTTTGGGAGGCCGAGGCGGGTGGATCACGAGGTCAAGAGATCGAGACCATCCTGGTCAACATGGTGAAACCCCGTCTCTACTAAAAATACAAAAAATTAGCTGGGCATGGTGGCACGTGCCTGTAGTCCCAGCTACTTGGGAGGCTGAGGCAGGAGAATTGCCTGAACCCAGGAGGCGGAGGTTGCGGTGAGCCGAGATCGCGCCATTGCACTCCAGCCTGGGCAACAAGAGCGAAACTCCGTCTCAAAAAAAAAAAAAAAAAAAAAAAAAAAAAAAGAAAAATACTTAATATAAAGAAAATGAATCATACCGTGGACTAATATTAAAATTATGAACTTCTGTTCATCAAAGTACATTAATAATAGACTAAAAGACAAGATATGGAGTGGTAAAAGTCATTTGCATATCATTTATATTAATATATACTGACAAAGAGATCAGATCCAGAGCATTATAAAAAAGACAGACAACTAACTAAAAAAAGGTCCAAAATCTTAAACACAGTAGAAAATCTTTCTTCACATAGGAAGAAAAGCAAATGGCTGATAAAAGTGCTCAACCTTATTAGTAATCAGGGATATGTGATTTAAACTAACATGAGATACTAACTACCCACTTGAGTAGCTAAAATTAATAGTCTGACAGTAACTGAAAGTGGTGCAAAAGCAACCATTAATCACTGCAAAATAGAGTGTAATCTGGCACAACCACTTTGGAAAACAGGCATGATCTAGAAGGAATTAAGATACATAAGGTGTACGACCCAGTTGAGTACCGAGCTGTATTCTTTCCCTAAGTGTCTACTCTATAGAAATGCAGACTTACTTCTATCAAAAGATATACACAAGAATTTCCAAAGCAGCATTTTGTGTGGTAGCCAAATGTCTGTCAATAATAGAGTAAATTAAAAAAGAAAATGTGACATATTTATTTGAGTATTATACAGTGATGGAAAGTAATTAACCACAACGCCTATTTACAATGTGGATAATTGAAAAAATTGAATGATGAGTAAAAGAAACCAGCTAGAACAGATTAATATAAAGTTCAAAACCAGGCTAAATGAAACCATAATGTTTAGGATGCATACTGTTGTGTGTGTGTGTGTGTGTGTCTGTGTGTATACATATATATATATTTTTTAACTACAAAAGTATGCATCCTAAACATTATGTATATACTGTTCAAATATATATTAACAGTAACAAAGTGAAAACTGTACAAGTCAAGAATGTGGGAATGCCTTAGGGAGGAAGAGGTTATGATTCAGTGGAGTATCTGGGGATTTCTGGGGTGATGGCAGTATTCCATTTCTATATCTGGGTGAGAGTTACATAAATGCTTTTTAATAATTCACTTAGCTGAACACATATGTTTTTACCCTTTTCAAAAGGTATGTTATATTTCATAACAAAACAGCCTCAAATCAAAAAAATAAACAATTATAACATAGTGAAGTAATTCTAACAAAGGTGACACATTGTGTTGGATATTTCCTGTTTATTATCTCTTTTAATGCTGATAAAAATATTGCAGTTCTCGTAATCATATATTACAGTATTACCATCTCCATTTTAGGGGTATGAACTATATTTTAGTTATTGTTATCTTCCAAAACCTGGCACCATGCCTGGTATTCAATAGGAAGCATCCATGTTTGATATTAAACAGGAGTTCAGAGATGTTAAATGCTTTTTTTCTCCTAAGGCAACATATTGTACAAGGAGTGGAACCTGCCAACCTAGGTTTTCTTAGTTCAGGCTCCATCAGGCATGCCACAGCTGCCTCTCCACGTTTCTGCTGTGGCAGGCAGAAGAAGCTCCCCCTGATTCTGATTGCCAACTGCACAGACAGCTAAATAGAAAACCTATTTCCAACTATAGACTGCAAATAGCTTGCAAGATTAAAAGACAACTAGAAAGCTAAAAAACAAACCATGATAGGACAAATGGAAATCTTGCACCTTTTACTGCTGTGTGAAACTGACAGCAGACAGGGAACTAGCATCCTTCCCTCCAGGCAGCAGGCACTGTCCTTTTTCCCTCACTATAATATTTGCAGGTGTTATTCTGGAAGCAACAGAAATAGTATTGAAATTTTATTGTTTTTAAGTATTTGAAGTTCCTCCTTTTTCCCATTGCTTACAGTATGTTTAACTAGTTCATCATAGTCAAGAAGTATTGGTGTAATTATTTCAATACAATTAAACAGTCTTTAGGGCTAGTTCCCTGAACGTGTTTACCATTGTGAAACTAATGAAAATGTGTTTCTTACTGGTTCCTGACATACAGAAATTATACAAAAGTCTAGCAGAACAGAACGGTTTTACCCTGTGCACTGACAGTGACAAACTCAGCAGATTCTGAGGTAGGGTAGCAAGCTCTAGGGACTTTCATGAGAAAGCGTTTCTCAAACTGCAGGTCACAATCTGTCAGTAGGTCCCAACCATTTAGAAAAAAATAAAATAGATCAGAAAACACTGAAATGCATTGCCCCAGTAAGAGTGTATACTGTTTCATGAAATATTTGTTTCACATTACATATTTTTGTGTGTGCATGCGTATATACGTGTCTATATATCTATAAATGTACATGAATTGTGTATTATAAAATGTTTTTGTTTTTTCCTTCTTTTTTTTTTTTGTGACAGAGTCTTGCTCTGTCGCCCGGGCTGGAGTGCAGTGGCACAATCACGGCTCATTGCAACCTCCGCCTCCGGGGTTCAAGTGATTCTCCTGCCTTAGCCTCCTGAGTAGCTGGGATTACAGGTGCCCATCACCATGCCCAGGTAATTTTTATATTTTTAGTAGAGACAGGATCTCAAACTCCTGACCTTGTGATCTGCCTGCCTCGGCCTCCCAAAGTGCTGGGATTACAGGCGTGAGCCACCACGCCTGGCAAAAACATTTTTCTTAATGTGGGACATGGTTAAAAATGTGTCTGCAAAAACCTGATTTAGGTGCTATTTTCTTTCATTTTCTATAAGGTTTACGTTAAAGGCCTATACAAGTGTTCACTTTTGTGATAATTAAGATTGAACAAAGAGAAATATTGGGTTAGTTAACTGGTTTATCATCACATGTGATCTAATGAATCTGAATCAGTAACTTGATGGTGACCCAGAAACAAATGGCAGCCAGCTGACCAGCAGGCGCTAGCAAATTCTGTTATATCATTAAGCTAAGGCAAGAAAAAACTATTAATATTCTACACTGTTTTTTAATCTGGTCCAAAGGCAACAAAGTGAGGCACGACTGAGTCCCTGACTAGTGCCAATGCACACCGAAGACTAGTCCTCTAACTCATCCTAACTGCCACCAAAGACTTAGAACCAATCAGCTTATGGACCTACAGTCACAAATGTCAGCTGAATTGCCTCATGACAAAGCATGAGGTTTTCAACTGAGTTGCCTCATGGCAAACATGCTTCATGTTTGAATATTTCTCATTGTTTACCGCAACTCCTCCTGTTTTAGCGTTTTCTGTTTACCTTTGTCTCTAAGAGGACAGGAGTTAGTTTCATTTCATATAAAAAAAGAAATACAAAGATACCTCAATTCAGAATATTTCTCTTTTTGGCATAATGACCTTACTTAGATACTGAATTATTTGGGGTATATGGAAAAAAAAAAACTTTTATCATTATTAGAACAAACAGACTCTGGAGTATTTGAAGATAAGTCCACCCTGACAGATTATATGCAAATAAAAGTTTGGTAAATGGATTATTTTGCTACAAGTACGAAAGCATAGATATACATTATGAATGAAGATTTGTGAAATAACTTAGTAGAGATAGAAGTAAAGACATTCTGTTTGTGAAGATAAATAGTCTACGTCTCTTTCTAATTGCACTGTGAGTCATGCAAGAGCGTGCAATAGCCTGGTTGAATTCTGGACAAAGCAAACACAGATTGGAAAGCAGTAAGAGCTGAATTTTGTGACTGATTCTAAAATAATCAATTACCCTTGATCAGTATGACTTTTTTCCTCAGAGATTCCATGGGATCACTGGTGTTAATAAAACGTTTTAACTCCTGAGAATGGTTTGCTCCTTTTCTGAACTATGGGGCTAAAGACAACTACTAAGAAGACAGTGAACATTCGAAAGGGAGATTAAGTACCTTTTTCAAAATACAAACACTACTGCTAATTCTTCACTATCTTTCTCTTACTCTCGGGAAGAGACTACAATCCTATTTTAACACTGCTGACAGTTTAGTACGGCCTCACTGCAAGTAATCCTTTCCATTACAGGACTTACTAATGTGCCAGGTGCTGGGCAAAGTTGTCTACACATTTCCCTTTTGTCTTTACAACTACCTGTGAACGAGAAACTGTTATTCTTAAAAAAACAAGGCTCATGAAACTCCAAAGCCTGTTTTCTAACTTAGGACTTTCTGTCCCACTCCAAATCCTTAACACTGCTGTACACTGCAGTTTGACAGCATCTTACTTCTGTCTACTAAGGTGCTTTGTGCTACCAAAAAACAAGCAACGTCAAGTAACTTAAAGGCAAGATTATATTTACATCCCCAAATAATGAAATTCTCATATATGATTATGTTTTTGTTGGAAGGCCATCTTGTACAGAGAGCTATGATTTGTAGGCTATACAAAACATATGCAATGTATATATTTTAATTTAAAACAAGGTTTTTTGGTAGAGATGGAGTTTCGCTAAGTTGCCCAGGCTGATCTTGAACTCCTGGCCTCAAGTGATCCTTCTGTCTCTGTCTCCCAATGAGCTGGGATTACAGGCATAAGCCATCATGCCTGGGTAATATTTTACATTGTTGCTCAAAATTGTGTTAAACACTTCTAATCTTATACTGCTATTTTCATGTTCTCATACTGCTGTCACTCTTTTCCCAAATACTATTAGGTGATTTATCCAGGCTGAGGTTGGGTTTACTCTTCAAGAAAATTTTGGGAAAGACTAGTGTCGGCCAACTCTCAAACAGTACGATAACCAATACTGAAATTACAATCTTAGAGTTTACCTTCTAAAGAATAAATGCTTCTTTCTAAAAAGACTGGAGCCAAGTGTCATGGCCCACCACTACTGAAGACCAACTGTAAACTGGTACTGTGTGTCTAACTCAATGAAGAGTAGATGATAAACCCTTTCATCTTTGAGATTATGTGTACTCAAGAAGTGGGCTTATTATGTAAAACAAAGTTGATAGCATGTGTTGGTAAAAACTTGAAACTAAAAAGAATATTAATTTCCTTTATCCCTAAGCTTTCCAAACATTTGTGGCTGTAGGCTTGTTCTCTATTTTTTATATTAGAGAATTCCTGTCTTTTCTGGCGAAAAGAATATGAGAAAATTGCCTCAGAATCCTCAGTGCTAAATTTCTGAAGAAAAAATCAGAGAACAGAAGCAGAAAGAGTATTACATGTTTCATTGGGCTAAATGATTTACTCTCCTGAGATGTGTTTTTGAGGCACTGGCCACCCAAAGCAGTGCTTAAAGTAAAACCAAAATTAATAGACGACCAAACCCTCAATTGGCTAGAGTCTTCAATTTAACCAAAATGGCCTAACAGTGCCCTGTTTTCAGAGAAAGGGGTAGACAGCAAGCGCATGATGCCAACTTAAGTATTTTGTGAAAATTATTCCTGAATGTCAAGTGTTTACTCGTGGTCAGTGTTTACTTGAGGTCAGTACACTCTGTCTAATCTTTTATTATACGCTTCTAGAAATTCAAAGTTGGCACGAAGAATGATAATTCTGAGTCCATACAAATCCTTTATTAGGAAAAAAAGGAGATTTAGTCATCTTTACTGTAATGAAGTGCAGTATAGCATCCAAAGTCATTTTTAACATAAGGGTTGGGCCGAAAGCATTTTTTAAGTTAAACAAAATTTACTCAGAAAGATAATCAACTAAACCATTCTTCATTCCTTTAATTGAGAGGTTCTCTTATTGAGCCCTTTTTTTTTTGAGGGGTCGAGGGGATTCTGGAGCTTTACATCAAGAAAGTTAATAGTTTCTACATTTGAGAATAAGATCTTTATCTTCTGGAGCCATAACAGGCAAAATAAACACTTTCACCATTATCCACTGTGTTTTCTGTGACAACCAAATAACTCAATAGATGACATTTAATTTCATTATGAAGCCACTATTAAATTATTTTCTATTGTAAATCTCAAGCTGATAAATCAAAATAGTACTGAAGCCAAGGGATATAGAACACTTTTGCTCTTTTTTGTAAAAAAAATCTTCAATTGTGAAGCAAGTATAAAATCCAAATCTGACTTATACTTGTATCTATTCTCTGATGGAAGATACACTAAACGACATTGTGGATTTGGGTTATTCCTGCTTTATAACCAATGCTGATATAGTGCCCAGAGTATAAAAATGAAAGGGTACTGATTCTCCTTGTACCATATTGCAGGGTTGCAGCGCCTTTTGACAAGGGTAGTAGGTGTTACCCACATGTCCAGAATGAGAAAATCCAGGTTCTCTTGGAACTGATATTGGCATTCTGAGACATGTGAAAAAGTGGGACTGATGTTTTCAAATATCTTTTGGAAATTTAACTGTGGTGAGGATAGACTTCAAAATACTTGATAAAGAAGTGGAATTAGAGAGGGACCTTTAAAGATGGGTAGGACTGCAGAAGGAGGAGCTCTACAGGGCCAGAAGAAAAAGGATATTTCTTGATTTTGTTTTCAGACCAGTGTTTTCAAATATTTTAATTGTTTGCATACCCTTAACAGTTAAAAATAATTGAGTTTATTCACCAATATATGATGTTTTATTTATTTATAAGTTGCATACATATATTATGATTCTAACAAAGTATGTACACATACAAAATATAATTAAAAATAAATATAAACAAAAGTTCTTACATTTTCTTGGTAAACCTCAATGGATAGTCTTGAGCAATCCCTGGAGTACACCTTCCATGTCCTCTTCTCTCTCTTTCTCTCTCTCTCTCTCTCTCTCTCTCTCTCACACACACACACACACACACACACACACACACACACACACTGGTCTAGACTTGACTAGTATAAGTTGGCCTGGCCTTACTTTTAAAAACATGAGTCCCCCTGACTGGCAACAATCTTAATGCATTTAATTTGTAGAAACAAGATCAAGGAACATTTGAAAAAATTACTATTTTTATTCAGGAATAACATTTCTAGCATGATTGTGTCCAAAGGTGAACAAGAATTTCCCTGGTATCTAAACTATTTGTTGCATTGTGAAGTATTATGTTTAAAACAGAATTAAACCCAGTTTGAGAGAAGTCAACAAAATAGACTTAGGACTTTGAAAGAATTTAATACAAGTTTACTATAAAGTTTAAACTTTTATTGGATAAAAGTGGGTCTTATGTGTAAAATTCCTTGATTATTTACTCTAAAAATCAGTTTTGGTTAGCTCCATATTACAATTGAGTTTAAAATGTATGTATTTTGGTATATATTAGATTGTGTAACATTTTCACAACATATTCATTTGAGTATTTTACAAAATATAAACAAAAAAGATACATTTACATGTACCAATAAAAATGACATTAACATTAAATGTTTAAGTCAAATAATTGGGCATAGATACTTTTAAATTGGGGGTATACCAGCCTGGGCAACATGGACAAGAGATGTTGCTCATCTCTACAAAAAAAAAAAAAAAAATTAGTTGGGCATGGTGACACATGCCTATGGACCCAGCTACTCAGCAGGCTAAGGAGGGAGGATCACTTGAGCCGGGGAGGTCCAGGCTGCAGTGAGCAGTGTTTGTCCCACTGCACTCCAGCTTGAGGGACAGAGTAAGACTCTGTCTCAAAAAAAAAAAAAAAAAATTGGGGGTGTTTTATTTTAAAATCAAGAAATATCTTTTTTTTTCTGGCCCTTTCAGGGCTCCTCCTTCTGCTCTCTTACCCATCTTTAAAAGTCCCTATCTAATTCCCTTTATTTATCACGTATTTTGAAGTCTATCCTCTCCACAGTTAGACCTAGTCACTTCTCTGTAGTTTACATATTGCACATTGTGGCACTTTGCACCATCAGTCTGATAATAATAATAGCTACTTTGCCCAAGATCATAGTTTGTAAACGGTAGCTCTAAGAAGAGCTCCACTCGACATGACAACAAAGTCAATACCCCTCTTCCATATCGCATTTTGTAAGTTATAACAACTAGACAGGGATCTGCAAAGGGTTGGGATAGTATCAATAGTATCATGACATCTAGCATAGCACCATGTACAAAATGAGTAATCACAAATGTTTGTTAATTTGAAATGACAAATGCAAAACAATTGCTTTTTGGGTTTCTTTCTACACTACACCTCATCAAGCAAAAACAGTTAATTGGAATACACATATTCAAATTATGTATATTAATATAAATTTAATAGATCATTTTATCAGTCCTTATAATTCATATGTTCTTTAAACATATGCTTGTGTTTTTTAAGGAAAGAAATATGGGAAGCAAATCAGTAGCCTATAATAATGTGTTATTCTGAAGTAAAATACTAGAAATAAGATAATATAATACTATTTAAGTTGGAAAATTCAACTGAAAATAAAATAATTATTTTACAGTCTAGCTCTGTTGCCCAGGCTGGAGTGCAGTGGTGTGATCTCGGCTCAGTACAACCTCTGCCTCCCAGGCTCCAGCAATTCTCCTGTCTCCACCTCCTGAATAGCTGAGACTATGGGAGTGCAGTACCATGCCCAGCTAATTTTTGTACATTTTAGTAGAGATGGTGTTTCACCATGTTGGCCAATCTGGTCTCAAACTCCTAGCTTCATGCAATCCGCCCACCTCGGCCTCCCAAAGTGCTGGGATTACAAGTATAAGTCACCATGCTTGGCTGAAAATAAATTCATTACCTGAGAGAAAAATGCTTACTTTACAATTTATACTGTATTTTAAATTTTTGTTATTCTTTGACTTTTCCAAATTCACAGTAGATGGTTACCGATGCACATTAAAATATAGAATAATTCTACAGAGGAAATTTACTGGTGCACAGTGGTATTTACATACCCTTCTCAAGAATTCTAGGATGTCAAATAGACCACCAGAAATCCTGTTTGACTGAGACCACCCAAGAGAAATTAGGAAATCTGTTTGTCCAGATTTTTGGGACTGCTGGTGGAAGACATTGTAAGATAATAGAAGATGCCTGGAAAGACAGGAAATTTCTCCTGAGACAAGAGAAATTCCTCTTGAGACAGAAGAAAGTCACATCGTGGATGATGCATTTGGACTTGAGAGGCCAGCTTGGATAGAAAATGACCCTTTTAAGAATGGTACCAGAGGGAGTTTCTGAAATGCTCTCCAGGGTAGCTATTGAGAACTTGTTCTAAATCCTATAGAGAGACTTCTAAAACTGAAAGAGTAATGCTACTCTTTGGAAGCTGCGAAAGTTGTATTCATCATTTAAAGTCAATTCAAGGTTTTCTAAGAAAGAGGAAGAAAACAGTTTTTCCTTATTGAGTGTAGTGTGTATTGTACACTTCAACCCCTCTACAGCAGGGTTAGCAAACAATAGCCTACTATGGGAATTTCATCCAGCCGCCTGTTTTCATAAGGCCCATCAGCTAAGAACAGTTTTTACATTTTTAAATGGTTTTCTAAAATTAAAAAATAACATAGTATGTGAAATTTATGTGAAACTCAAAAATAAGTGTCCATAAACATAGTTTTGTTGAAACACAGCTACACTCATTTGTTTATGTATTTTCCATGGTTGCTTTTCTGCGGCAATGGCAGACTTGACTAGTTACAACAGAGACTGTATAGCCCACAAAGCCTAAAATATTCACTGTCTGTGTATTTACAGAAAAAGTTTGCCAACCTCTGACATACAATGATGAGGGAGACAAGGGGAGATATACATAGTGTTGAATATGAATGCATGGAGAATTCTCCAGTGAGTTAATATCTTAAGAGTCTTGAGAAAATTTGAAAGGAAATACAACGAAAGCCTCATAAATAATAATTTTAATGAGAAATCATTTGGAGAAATAGCAAGGAATTTATAAAAATGGTATCAGTGAGGCTAAATGCTCAGAAGATTCTCAGCCTTGTGAAAATTATTTATAGCAAGAAAACATTTTATTTGTGAGTTAAGGAAACAAGAATGGCATAAAAGCTACTGAATGGGGTAAACGGCATAATGCTACCAAAAAGAAGAAATTAAGTTGAATTACCTAACTCTCTTTAACTCAGCTAACTCCTTAAGCATGTTCTATCTTTTCTGTGGTGATATCATCATGTAGAAAGAACAAAATAAATGTTAATATGAAGAAATAAGAGATGAAGAGACTAAAACAGTAAAGAAACATCTGTTGTAGCTTATCTCAAGGCCTGGATGACCAATACCTTAAGATCACAAAAAGATCGGCATCTTGGTCTATCAAAAGGCCATCGACTGTTACTAAGTGGCTATTGATAATCTTTGAGAATTTGGAGAGAACTGAAGAGGGGCTTAAAATTTCGAGCTAGAAAAATCAAACATCCAATTTTTTTTTAAAAAAAAGAATGCCGCAAACTACGGGATTGAGAACTTGATATGACTCCCAATAAGAATCTAGGGTGAATTACTGAGTCTTTAAGCACTAAGAATGGAAACTCGTGATGAAGAGGAAATAGAATAGGTTTTCTTTTTTTTAGTCAAGCCAGAAAAAGCTCGTATTTTTAGATGGGATTATAATATATCTTGATGATAGGAAGTTCTTTGACAGGTTGTCTTCCTTTTTAGAAGATACAGAAGGAATGATGTTACGGATTAAGAAGTATCATCAAGTGCAATTATGTTGATTTGCAATTAGGGTACTTTATTAATGATATTCCCCAAAGTGCTGATTAATGAATTAATGCCAAGTTATGGAAGATTCTCCAGATGTCAGCTACTCTCTCTCTTCATTTCACCAAATGATTTGGTTCAGGATATTGCTGGCATGATGCCCAAATTTGAGGAAACTCCATAGTAACAAGGAGTAGCTAACATCTCATGGTTAAATCAAGATCCAAAATGATCATCAGAAATTGAAACAAAACTGTACAATTAGATCTCGAACAAAACAAAGCAAAACAAGAACAAGAAAACAAAAGCCAAACGAAGCACAATTGTGGTTCTCAGTGCCAGTTGCATATTAAAATTATCTGGGGAGATTTGTATTTAATTGGCCTGGGGTGCAACCACTGTATTTTAAAAACACATTCCAAAGGATTTCAAGTTCAGTAAGTGTGGAGAATCACCTATAATACACTAACTATGGAAGCAGAGGAGAGGGTGGTAAGTGGAATAACTAAAGCCCAGTGCATGTATAGAAATGTTTAAAGGATTCTGGGACTGTAAGGTCAATGAACCAATGATCCTTCGAGATGTGGCAACTGAAAAAACTTAAAATGATCCTCAGTTGTAGATACCAAATAGAAAATTAGGAAATAGTAGGCCCGGCACGGTGGCTCACACCTGTAATATCCCAGCACTTTGGGAGGCTGAGGCAGGTGGATCGCTAGAGTTCAGGAATTTGAGACCAATCTGGGCAGCATAGCAAAATCCATCTCTACAAAAAATACAAAACTTAGCCAGGTGTAGTGGTGTGCGCCTGCAGTTCCAGCTACACAGGAGGCTGAGGCGGGAGGGTTTCTTGAGCCCAGGAGGCAGAGGTTGCAGTGAGTGCCACTGCACTCCACCCTGGGTAACAAAGTGAGACCCCAACTCAAAAAAAAAAAAAAAAAAAAAAAAAAGCAAATTAGGAAATAGTAAAAGCTTAATTTCATTTGTAAGTAATTACTCTTGTAAGGCAATTACTCTTACATCATGCACAGAAAAAGGATTTTTAATGCATCATATTGTTTAATCTTTACATTAACTCTGTGAGATAGATATTATGATCCCCAATTTGTGGTGGAGAAAACTGTGGCTTAGAGAGGTTAAGTAACTTGCATAAGACTTCCGCTGGTGTCTAGTTTGGCTAAGGTTTACTGAAATACTACGTGAGTAATGAAGTGAAAATGGCCTGGAGAGACCAATTGAATTTATTAGAAAGAAAAAATATATAAGTGATATTTTAATGAAGAGTTGGTGTTGAAGTACATACAGATAATGAAGAAAATACAATATTCAAATATTTTCTCAAGATTTCCCAGCCTAGTATATTGAAACATTTGTAGACCTATGAAAAAAAAATGTGTCAATTAAAAGGAGGGTTTATTTTCTAGAGGAAAAATAATTTGGTTTTTTAATAATACAAGAAATATTTATAAAGTACTTATCTTGTTCCAAGTATTTTATTTCTGATTTAAGCCTTATACAACCCTATGAAATAGGAACTATGAATATTATTCCCATTTAGAGAAGTTGCCCAAGATTATAGAATAAATGATATAATCAGGATTTGAGGCCCGGTCTATGTGAGTTAGAGCTGGCATGCTGAATTACCCTGCTACACAGCCACTCATGTTGAATTTAAGGTGATTGTGTAATATCCAAGCAGAAATATGCCAGAGCAGTTGGAAAATAGGTCTAGAGCACAGGCAAAATGATTAATTATACACTTAAGTATTTAATAGTTTATAAATATATCTACTAAGTAATTTTGAATGGAACATTAGCACAAAGAGTTTTCTATCATAAATATTTATGTGTATCATAAATATCACCAGTTGCTAATATCATATCACTAGTTGCTAAAAAATTTTGTATGGGACAGATATACTCTATTTTATACCATCTCTGGTTCCTTCTTTGTAATAAATATCTCTTGCTCATCAGTGATGACAATACCGACTTACTCTTCTTCTATCTTAGACCAAATACTCTTGTTTTGGAAGGAAACTGAAAAAAAAACAAAAAACAAAAAATACCTAAGGTTACTTTGACTCTTATGTTCTAAATAAGTTCATTTGTATTTAGGTAACATGGTTTCTATTTTTATTATTTTGAAAGCTTTACTGAAGTATAATTGACAACCAATAAGCAGGACACATTTAAAGTGAATACACTGATGAGTTCTGACATATATACACAGAAGAGAAATCATTACCTCAATTAAAATAGCAAATATTTCCGTAATTCTAATCTATTTGGGAGCCCCTTAATAAGCTCTCCCTCTTTCCATCCTCATTGCCAGGTAATCACTGATGTGCTTGTGTCTCTACAGATTAGTTTATAGTTCCTATAATTATTTATAAATAGACTCATAGATTTTACTTTTTATTTATTATTATTATTATTATTATTTTTGCCTGACTTCTTTCACTCAGAATGACTTTGAAATGCATCCATGTCTGGGCAGGCACAATGGCTCAAGCCTGTAATCCCAGCACTTTGGGAAGCCAAGGCAGGCAGATCACTTGAGCCCAGGAGTTCCAGACCAGCCTGGGAAACATGGTGAAATCGCATCTCTACTGAAAAATACAAAACATAGCCAGGCATGGTGGTACATGCCTGTAGTCTCAGCTACTTGGGAGGCTGATACAGGAGAATCGCTTGAACCCAGGAGGCAGAGGTTGCAGTGAGCCAAGATTGTGCTACTGCACTCCAGCCTGGGTGACAGAGCAAGACTCTTGTCAAAAAAAAAAAAGAAATGCATCCGTGTGTGTGTGTGTGTGTGTGTGTGTGTGTGTACATGCTTCAGTCTTCTGTAGTGCTTGGAAGTAATCACAATTTGTTCATCCATTCATCTGTTGGTAGACATGTGGTTTGTTATAGTTTGGGATTGTGGCAAATATATGTTATGAATATTCATGTTCTTTGTCTTTGCATAGACATATGCTTTCATTTCTCTTAGGTAAATACCTAGAGAATGGACTGGCTGCAGACTTATGTTTAACTTTTTAAGAAACTACCAAACTCTTTCTACCAGCCATATAGCCCAATATCTCTACCAACAGTATGATCAGCTTTTTAAATTTTAATGAGCTGAAAAAACATTTAGTGGTGTCTCATTGTAGCTTTGTCTTCCTTTGATACTAATGATTTTAAGCACCTTTTCATGTGTTTATTTGTCATCCTGTAGCATCTTTGGTGATGTGCCTGGTCAAATCTTTTGCATGTTTTAAAATAAGAATTTCTGTCTTCTTATTATTGAGTTGTGTGAATTGATTACATATTCTACATACAAGTCCTTTGTCAAAGATGTGTTTTGCAAATATTTTTCTCTTGTTTTAAATCATGGTTTAACTACTAAAAGTAATAATTTACACAGTCAATAAACATTTTCTTCTAAACCAATTCTAGATTGTGACATATCTTAAATGTTAATAACCACATTCAATATAGGAAAGCCCAACACTTGTTAGGAATTGATGCAAAATTTTTACTGCTTTCTTCATTAAATACAAAGAGGGTTTACTTCAGTTTCTCTTCTTAAGTCATATAGAAAAGTTTACATTTTCCAAAAAGATGTTAGTATAGCAAAAACACATTTTATATAATCAGCATTTTTTTCTAGAATGGAATATTTTTACTACTTCATTTACTTCATAAGTAGTAATGATGGACTAACATCATTGCATAAAATATCCATTGCTAAAAATTCTCAGTACCATTTCATTACATTTATTTTCATTAAAATTACTATTTATTCAGCTTCATTTTAACATAATTTTTTCCAGCCTTTGATCCTTTGGGTTCATATTTTCTCTCTAATTACTCTTCAACATCTTTTTTTCAAAAATCAAAATCTGCACTTCGTAGTAAGCAGAATACCTTTTAAAGCAATAGGTAAGTCATCAGAAAACACAACATCTATATTTAAAGCAAATTGCAGCATTTGCTGAATTCTAGCTCTTTCTTCTGCATCCTTCTGTTAAAACTGATAACCAGCTTTACATTTATAAAGTTATATTTTTAGTTGTCTGAAAATCCTGGACAGTGCACTTATCAATTTGTATCAGAAAATGGTATTATCTTCAAATGCCAGATGATGGATAATACTGTCATAAAAGTCAAAAGTAAGAATAAAACTGGTAGGTATTCCAAAGGAAGTACCTCTGTGACATAAATAATCTTTGTCATTTTCTCTAATATGCTGCAAATGTATTTCTAACTCTAAAAAAAAATCCTTCACAGAATCACAATTATATTTAATTTAGAGTGCCACTACAAATTAACTAAGACCTTCTAGCAGTTGTTTAGAAGAGAGGAGATAATAGGAACAACTCTAGCTGTTGGGTTGTTTCCCATCAATTGGAAACAAATCTCCTTGAGATTAGTCTTAGGTAGCATTTACTTCCTTTTCTAAAAGGTATGTGTTCATACATATCACAGAAATTAATTACAAAAACTATACTAATAAAACCTTTTTGTAAGTTTTTGTTTAAAACACTGTTAATTCTTTTGTTTTACAAAGTCCAAAAACCTTTTTTTAAGCTATTAACAACTTTCTTGCTTCCTTTAGGTTCTGGGGTACATGTACAGATCATGCAGGATTGTTGCATAGGTACATAGATGGCAAGGTAGTTTGCTGCCTCTATCCCTCTGTCAACTATATCTGGCATTTCACCCCACCCCATGTTATCTCTCCCCAACCTCCCGACCCCCTACTGTCCCTCCACTAGCCCCTGCCAACAGACTCCAGTATGCAATGCTCCCCTCCCTGTTCTCATTGTTCAACATCCACCTATGAGTGAGAATATGCAGTGTTTGATTTCCTGTTCTTGTGTCAGTTTGCTGAGATGATGGTTTCCAGATTCATCCATGTCCCTACAAAGGACACGAACTCATCATTTTTTATGGCTGCATAGTATTCCATGGTATATATGTGCCACATTTTCCCTGTCCCGATCACTGATGGCCATTTGGGTTGGTTCCAGGTCTTTGCTATTGTAAACAGTGCCACAATGAACATACGTGTGCATGTGTCTTTATAATAGAATAATTTATAATCCTTTGGGTATATACCCAGTAATGGGATTGCTGGGTCAAATGGAATTTCCATTTCTAGATCCTTGAGGAATCGCCACACTGTCTTCCACAATGGCTGAACTAATTTACATTCCCACCAGTGTAAAAGTGTTCCTATTTCTCCACATTCTCTACAGCATCTGTTGTCTCCAGATTTTTTAATGATCGCCATTCTAACTGGCATGAGATGGTATCTCAATGCGGTTTTGATTTGCATTTCTCTAATGACCAGCGATGAGCATTTTTTCATATGTTTGTTGGACTCATATATGTCTTCTTTTGAAAAGTGTCTGTTTATATCCTTCATCAACTTTTGAATGGGATTGTTTGGTTTTTTTCTTGGGATTGTTAGTTCTTTGTAGATTCTGGATATTAGCCTTTTGTCAGATGGATAGATTGCAAAATTTTTTTCCCATTCTGTTTGTTGCTGGTTCACTCTAATGATTGTATCTTTTGCTGTACAGAAGCTCTGGAGTTTAATTAGATCTCATTTGTCTATTTTGACTTTTGTTGCCAATGCTTTTGGTGTTTTAGTCATGAAGTCTTTGCCTATGCCTATGTCCTGAATGGTTTTGCCTAGGTTTTCCTCTAGGGTTTTTATGGTATTAGGTCTTATGTTTAAGTCTTTAATCCACCTGGAGTTAATTTTAGTGTAAGGTGTCAGGAAGGGGTCCAGTTTCTGCTTTCTGCACATGGCTAGCCAGTTTTCCCAACACCATTTATTAAACAGGGAATCCCTTCCCCATTGCTTATTTTTGTCAGGTTTGTTGAAGATCAGAGGGTTGTAGATGTGTCTCGTTGCCTCTAAGGCCTCTGTTCTGTTCCATTGGTCTATATCTCTGTTTTGGTACCAGTATCATGCTGTTTGGATTACTGTAGCCTTGTAATAGTTTGAACTCAGGTAGATGCCTCCAGCTTTGTTCTTTTTGCTTAGGAGTGTCTTGGCTATGCAGGCTCCCTTTTGATTCCATATGAAGTTTAATGTGGTTTTTCCCAGTTCTGTGAAGAAGGCCATTGGTAGCTTGATGGGGATAGCATTGAATCTATAAATTACTTTGGGCAGTATGGCCATTTTCACAATATTTACTCTTTCTAACCATGAGTATGGATTGTTTTTCCATTTGTTTTTATCCTCTCTTATTTCCTTGATCAGTGGTTTGTAGTTCTCCTTGAAGAGGTCCTTTATATCATTTCTTAGTTGTATTCCTAGGTATTTTATTCTCTTTGTTGCAACTGTGAATGGGAGTTCGCTCATGATTTGGCTCTCTGTTAGTCTGTTATTGGTGTATAGGAATGCTTGTGATTTCTGCACATTGATTTTGTATCCTGAGACTTTGCTGAAGTTGCTTATCAGTTTCAGAAGATTTTGGGCTGAGATGATGGGGTCTTCTAAAAATACAATCATATTGCCTGCAAATAGAGACAATTTGACTTCCTCCTTTCCTAACTGAATACTCTTTATTTCTTTTTCTTGTCTGATTGCTCTGGCTAGAACTTCCAATACTGTATTGAATAGGAGTGGTGAGAGAGGGCATCCTTGTCTAGTGCCAGATATCAAAGGGAATGCTTCCAGTTTTTGCCCATTCAGTATGATATTGGCTTTAGGTTTGTCATAAATAGCTTTTATTATTTTGAGATACGTTCCATTAATACCTAAGTTATTGAGAGTTTTTAGGATAAAGGGCCCTTGAATTTTGTCAAATGCCTTCTCTGAATCTATTGAGGTAATCATATGTTTTTTGTCTTTGGTTCTGTTTATGTGATGGATTACATTTATAGACTTGCATATGTTGAACCAGACTTGCATCCCTGGGATGAAGGCTACTTGATCTTGATTTATAAGCTTTTTGATGTGCTGTTGCAATCAGTTTGCCAGTATTTTGTTGAAGATTTTTGCATCTATTCATCATGGATATTGGCCTGAAGTTTTCTTTTTTTATTGAATCTCTGCTGAGTTTTGGTATCAGGATGATATTGGTTTCATAAAATGATTTGGGAAGGATTCCCTCTTTTTGTATTGTTTGGAATAGTTTCAGAAGGAGTGGTACCAGCTCCTCTTTGTACATCTGGTAGAATTCAGCTGTGAACCCATCTGGACCTGGGCTTTTTTTGGTGGGTAGGCTATTAATTGCTGCCTCAATTTCAGCCCTTGTTATTGGTCTATTCAGGGTTTCGACTTCTTCCTGGTTTAGACTTGGGAGGGTGAAGGTGTCCAGGAATTTATCCATTTCTTCCAGGTTTACGGGTTTATGTGCATAGAGTTGTTTGTAGTAATCTCTGATGGTAGTTTGTATTTCTGTAGAATCAATAGTGATATCCCTTTATCATTTTTTATTGCATCTATTTGATTCTTCTATCTTTCCTTTTTTATTAATCTGGCTAGTGGTCTGTGTATTTTGTTGATCTTTTAAAAAAATCAGCTCCTGGATGTATTGATTTTTTGAAGGGCTTTTTGTGTCTCTATCTCCTTCATTTCTGCTCTGATCTTAGTTATTTCTTCTGTTAGCTTTTGAGGTTTTTTGATCTTGCTCCTCTAGCTCTTTCAATTTTGATGATAAGGTGTCAATTTTAGATCTTTTCTCACTTCTCATGGGCATTTATTGCTATAAATTTCCCTCTAGACAATGCTTTAAATGTGTCCCAGAGATTCTGGTATGTTGTGTCTTCATTCTCATTGGTTTTGAAGAACATCTTTATTTCTGCCTTCATTTCATTATTTATCCAGTCACTGTTCAGGAGCCAGTTGTTCAGTTTCCATGAAGTTGTGAGGTTCTGAGTTAGTTTCTTAAACCTGATTTCTAATTTGATTGCACTGTGGTCTGAGAGATTGTTTGTTATGATTTCCATTCTTTTGCATTTGCTCAGGAGTGATTTACTTCCAATTATGTGGTCAATTTTAGAGTAGGTGCGATGTGGTGCTGAGAAGAATGTATATTCTGTGGATTTGGGGTGGAGAGTTCTGTAGATGTCTATTAGGTTTGCTTGGTCTAGATCTGAGTTCAAGTCCTGGATATTCTTGTTAATTTTCTATCTTGTTGATCTGCTTAATATTGACAGTGGAGTGTTAAAGTCTACCGCTATTATTTTGTGGGAGTCTAAGTCTCTGTGTAGGTCATGAAGAACTTGCTTTATGGATCTGGGTGCTCCTGTATTGGGTGCGTATATATTTAGGATCATTAGTTCTTCTTGTTTCATTGATCCTTTTACCATTATGTAATGCCCTTCTTTGTCTCTTTAGATCTTTGTTGGTTTAAAGTTCATTATGTCAGAGACAAGGATTGCAACTCCTGCTTTTTTTTTGCTCTCCATTTGCTTGGTAAATCTTCCTCCATCCCTTTATTTTGAGCCTATGTGTGTTCTTGCACATGAGATGGGTTTCCTGGTTCTTGACTTCTTATCCAATTTGCCAGTTTGTGTCTTTTGAATTGGGCATTTAGCCCATTTACATTTAAGGTTAATATTATTATGTGTAAGTTTGATCCTGCCATTTTGATGCTAGCTTGTTGTTTTGCCCATTAGTTGATGCAGTTTCTTCATTGTATTGATGGTCTTTACCATTTGGCATGTTTTTGGAGTGGCTGATACTGGTTGTTCCTTTCTGTGTTTAGTACTTCTTTCAGGAGCTCTTGTAAGGCAGGCCTGGTGGTGACGAAGTCTCTCAGCAATTGCTTGTCTATAAAGGATTTTCTTTCTCCTTCACTTTTGAAGCTTAGTTTAGCTGGATAGGAAATTCTAGGTTGAAAGTACTTTTCTTTAAGTATGTTGAATATTGGCCCCCACTTTATTCTGGCTTGCAGGGTTTCTGCTGAGAGATCCACTGTGAGTCTGGTGGGCTTCCATTTGTGGGTAACCCTACCTTTCCCTCTGGCTACCTTAGCATTTTTTCCTTCATTTCAACCCTGCTGAATCTGATGATTATGTCCTTTGGGGTTGCTCTTCTTGAGGAATATCTTTGTGGTGTTCTCTGTATTTCCTGGACTTGAATGTTGGCCTACCTTTCTAGGTTAAGGACATTCTCCTGTATAATATCCTGAAGAGTGTTTTCCAGCTTGGATTCATTCTCCCTGTCACATTCAGGTATACCTATCAAATGTAGATCAGGTCTTTTCACATAATCCCATATTCCTTGGAGACTTTGTTCTTTTCTTTTCACTCTTTTATCTCTAATCTTGCCTTCTTGTTTTATTTCACTGAGTTGATCTTCAATCTCTGATATCCTTTCTTCTGCTTGGTCAATTTGGCTATTGAAACTTGTGTATGCTTCACGAAGTTCTCATGTTGTGTTTTCAGCTCCATCAAATCGTTATGTTCTTCTTCTCTAAGCTGGTTATTCTAGTTAGCATTTTGTCAAACCTTTTTCCCAGGTTCTTAGTTTCTTTGCATTGGGTTAGAACATGTTCTTTTAGCTCAGAGAAGTTTGTTATTACCCACCTTCTGAAGCCTGTTTCTGTCAATTCATCAGACTCATTCTTCATCTAGCTTTGTTCCCTTGCTGGTGAGGAGTTCTGATCCCTTAGAGGAGGAGAAGCATTCTGGTTTTGGGTGTTTTCATCCTTTTTGCACTGGCTTCTTCCCATCTTTGTGGATTTATCTACTTGTGGTCTTTGTGGTTGGTGACTTTTGGATGGAGTCTCTGATTGGATGTCCTTTTTGTTGATGTTGAAGCTATTTCTTTCTGTTTTTTAGTTTTTTTTCTAACAGTCATGCCCCTCTGCTGCAGGACTGCTAGAGTTCCACTCCAGACCATGCTTGCCTGGGAATCACTAATGGGGGCTGCAGAACAGTAGGGATTACTGCCAGTTTCTTCTTTTGTTATCTTTGTCCCAGAAGGGTACCTGCCAGATGTCAGCCAGAACTCTTCTTTATGAGGTGCCTCTTTGGATATACAGGGGTCAGGGAGTTGCTTGAGGAGACAATCTGTCCCTTATCAGAGCTCAGGGGCTGTGCTGGGAGCTCCATTTTTCCATTCAGAGCTGCTGGGCAGGTATGTTTAAGTCTGCTGCAGCGGAACTTATAACTGTCTCTTTTCCCAAGTGCTCTGTCCTGGGAAGGTGGGGCTTTATTTATAAGTTCTTGACATGCTGCTGCCTTTCTTCAGAGATGCCCTGCTGAGCAAGGGGGTAGTCTAGTCACAGTCTACCAGCAGAGGTGTTGCTGAGCTGCTGCGGGCTCTGCCCAGCTGCTGTGTAAACTTCCTTGTGATTTTGTTTACAGAGATACAGTTAGAACTGCCTCGGTAATGGTGGCCTGCCTCAGTAATTGCAGACTGCCTCAGTAATGGCGGACTGCCTCGGTATCAGTGGACTGCCTCGCTAATGGCAGGCACCCTTCCCCCTACAGAGCTGGACTATCCCAGGTCCAGCTGCTGATGGCTGCAAAACTCTCAATCCAGAGAGTTTCAGATGGCTGGTCTTTGTAGGGGTGGGATCTGCCAAGCCAGATCACCTGGTTCCCTGTTTTCAGCCCCCTCTTTTTCCGTTGAATGGGTGGCTCTGTCTCCTAGGCATTCCAGGTGCCAGTTGAAATGACCACCCAGATTTATGTTAGTTTTTGTGCAGAAACCTGCGGCACCAGCTGAAACAGCTGTGCTGGAAACTCATGGTGCTTTTTGGGCCAGGAATCTCCTGGTCAGTGGGCAAGTAAAAAGTGCGGGAGAAGCATAGTACCTAAACTGGAGTGCTGAAGTAGATGGAAAAGCCCCCAGTGGCCTCCATTGGGTAGGGAGGGGGGGTCCTCCAGGGATTGCACTTCCCAGGTGAAGCAGCATCCTACCCTGCCTCAGCTTGCCCTTCCTGGGCTACACTCACTGTGAAAACAGTTCCATTGAGGTGTACCTGATACCTCATTTGGAAATGCAGAGATCACTCACCCTCTGCGTTGCTCTGGCTGGGAACTGCACTCCTGAGCTGTTCCTATTTGGCCATCTTGGATCTCCAAGCTATTAACAACTTTCAATATTCAGATAAAATACACTCCTATAAACAAAATCTAAGACAAATTTTTCTTTAATCACTCCAAAATTTACAAACTATTTATACTTAATTTATAACAATATACTTATTTACATAAATTCAATGAAAATCTATTTTCTAACACAATTAAAAACACTATTTTACCAAAACTTTAACAACAACAAAAAAAATACAAGCCACTTTAAAATATAAAAATTAACTTATAAAGCCAATAAAAGCCCCTTAAAAAACCAGCTTCGTAACTTGTCTATATAGTCTCCCTGCAAAATTCCTAACCTATAATAAATAAAAAGTGTCACTTTCTAACAGACCCCACAGCCCAAAGTTTTCTTGGGACCTCAAAATAAAAAATTTTCCCAATTAATACAAATATTTACAGATGCAAATAAACCCATGACTGGACTCGACATTTCAAAAAGTCTAAGCTAAAATTCCTTATAACAAAGTTCCAACAAAGCCAATTTTTTAGAATGCCTATATGACAAATAATTATTCTTACTGATTTTATACAAATATTCAAGCCAAATATAATACAACTAAAACTTATTTTGCCTACAAATTTGTCCTACTATAATTTGTCTTCAAAAAAAAACAAAAACTAAAAAAATTATGCTTCAAAAAACCCAACTATAATACACCTATAATTAAATTCTAGTCTTATTCACTATTTTTGAGTTTTTATTATTTTCTATAATTTTAGCTAAATCCTAAATTCTTTCTAGACTACAAATTCCCAAACTAATACTTTCAATTATTTTATTTTATTTTTCTAACTTAAACTCAATAAAATTACTACTATCTCTTTCCTGAGGCCCTACCTCCTCTAAAGTAAAAGTACTTTAACATCTAGTTTCCAACATTAATCTTTGCTTTTATTCTGTTTCTATACAAATGTCTTATTAAACATTTTTCTGCCTTCATCACATAAAAAGGCCTAGCCCATCTATAATACTACCTTCTAAATAAAACAACTAACTAAACTAATCCACCCTCAAAAACTAAACAAGACTTATAGCCGCCTTCATAAATATTCATATCTCTATATATAGCCTATTATATATATTAGCCAACCTGTTATCACATCCAATAACAACATAATTTTAAAACCCTACATAATTAAAAATTCAAAAAATGCCTCAAATAGCCCTACAAAACACCAAAAAATTAAATTCATGTGCGACTCTACATTGTCACTAAATCAATAGGAGACATTCTAATTCAGGTCAGGACCATCTTAGTGACAAAAACTACTTATAACGTTGGCCCTGCCTACAGGGGTAGACATATCCCTGTGTTATAAAACTTATTACTATTACACCCTCTATGTAAAACTACAAGATAGACTTTCCCCAAAACTTTCTAAACCTCATAGTACAACACTCCAATCAATATTGTTTATAGGTCCAAATACTCATAAATATTTCCAAATCTAAATAAATCAATTCCATTCTAATACCCCCAAACTACACCCCTTCTCCACAGAAAATAGCCAAAACAATTATGGTACCCATTTTCCATACAAACAAAATTTGACAATAAAAATTCCAACCAAACAGCTTAACTTCAAACAGCATTTTAAAACTTTTTTCCTTTCCAGCTTTCTCCCCAGTCTCAAAATATAGCTTGAAAATAAACTACAAATCCTAATCTCAAAATATTGCTTTAGACAAACTATATATCTGTTTCCTTTTGCCTTAAAATACAGCCTCAAAATGTACTATCAACCGCCACTCCCCTTCTTTCCTATACTATACTCCTATGCCTTATGCATATTTATTTACTCAAATCCTTGTTAAGTACATGCATACTCACATATCTAGTTATATATTTCCATTAAAATGCTAAAGGCCAAATCCTAATACAAACCAGACATCTCCAAACTTCTCTCTGCAGTCAAGGCCAAAACTCACTCCCAGCTAAAAACTGACTATAGGCCAGGTGCAGAGGCTCACACCTGTAATCCCAGCATTTTGGGAGGCCAAGGTGGGAGGACAGCTTGAGCTCAGGAACTGGAGACCAGCCTGGGAAACATGGTGAAACCCCACCTCTACCAAAAAAAAAAAAAAAAAAAAATACAAAAAGTTAGCTGTGCTTGGTGGTGCATGCCTGTGGTTCCAGCCACTAGGGAGGCTGAGGTAGGAGAGGATCACCTGAGCCTTGGAGGTCAAGGCTGCACTGAGCCAAGATCACACCACTGTACTCCAGCCTGGGTGGCAGAGTGAGACTCCATCTCCAAAATAATAATAATAATAATTGACCACAAAGTTGACTGCAATTAATTTGTAACCTAATTAAGCCCAAAATGACATTAGGCCTTTCACCAAATAAAACATCAATTCAAAATACGTCATTAAAACAAACCGTGCCACCTCACAGCCCCTTCCTTTCCTACATTCCAAATCCCTCTCTCTTTAAAAACCTCTATATTCCCTCCACAAAGGGAAAAGTGGAAATTTTTAAAAATTTCACCCGTTCTTCCCCTTGCTAACACGAGTAGTAAAGTCTTGCTCTCTTTCTGTCACACCTCATTATTATTTTGACTTGTTTCTATAAACAAATGGCCGAACCCTTTTGCTGGTTACACATCTAGTTACACTTCCATAGTGCAGATGGAAAATCAGAGGTTAATTGATTCTCCAATTCACTCTTTGATGTCAGCCCTCCAAGTTGAGGTGTAAGGGGCACAGGTACCCTGAGGTCCAAACTACCCAAGTGGTGGGACTAGCTGATGATCCATTGTCCTCTGATGAAGCCCACATTCTGGAAATGGAACTCCTTGCAAACCTCTTCAATCCGCTGCAGGCATTTGCCTTCTTTGATACCATCCACCTCTCCTCACCAAGGATCTGAAGACACAAGTTACAGAGTCTGGTAGACTGAATATGAATGACTTGGGCAAAACAAGAAGCATCTTCCGTTCAAGTCCCTGCCGTTTGTCAGTCATGGGGTCCACCAGGCTGGAAATCACCCACACTGCCTCCCATTCAGTGCCTCTATTCAGTGCCTCCCATTCAGAATCCATGATGTATTTAAGCACCAACCTCATGGCATGTATTCCTGCAAGGTGGCACTGCCCCACAGCGATCAGCCCCTACTTCACACTGAGCACCTTGATTCTTTAGGTTCCCTGGGACTCTGACCATGCACCATTATGATACCTACTGGGAATCTCTACAAGACTTTCACAGAGAAGTCAAATGATATCCTTGTGAGAAAATGATGGATTACAGATGGCCTGAAGCAATCTGCTCTCGAAGCCTTTTGAGGATTGCCAAGGCAAATGGTATCCTTATTGACAGTTCTGCTGCAAAGCAACTCCTTGTTGCTTTAGACCCATGAGAAACAGGAAAACATTGAAATCAAGGGGATAAACCCCCACAACTGTATCTCACTGCCAACACTTCCCTTACCACCTCATTTTCTCCAGTATGTTATCTGACACATGAAGAGTGTTTCTGTTGTTTTTTTGTTTTGTTTTTGGTGTTTTTTTTCTGAAATGGAGTTTTGCTCTTGTTGCCCAGGCTGGGGTGCAATGTTATGATCTGGCTCACTGCAACCTCTTCCGCCCAGGATCAAGTGATTCTCCTGCCTCAGCCTCCTGATAGCTGGGATTACAGGCATTCACCACCATGCCCGGCTAATTTTTTGTATTTTTAGAAGAGACGGGGTTTCACCATATTGGCCAAGCTGGTCTCGAACTCAAGGACAGTTTGATAAAGGACGTATTAATGATGGCAGATGGGTAAAATAAAGGAGAAATATGGCATTACTGAGGACAAAAATGTATTATAATCATATATTACATTTTTGTTATTTTTATTTTAGTTTTTTGAGATGGAGTCTCCCTCTGTCGCCCAGGCTGGAGTGCAGTGGCATGATCTCCGCTCACTGCAACCTCTGCCTCCCAGGTTCAAACAATTCTTCTGCTTCAGCCTCCCGAATAGCCAGGACTACAGGTGCGTGGCACCACGCCCGGCTAATTTTTGTATTTTTAGTAGAGACGGGGTTTCACCATATTGGCCAAGCTGGTCTCGAACTCCTGACCTCGTGATCAGCCTGCCTCGGTCTCCCAAAGTGCTGGGATTACAGGGGTGAACCACTGCGCCGTCTTTATATACATATATTAAAGTAAAAGGATACATGAGGGCAGATCGGAGTTATGCATGAAATTTAGACACATATTATGAGGCTAAATCAGGTTTCATCTGTTTTATTAACTGCTATTGCCTGACTTTGAAGTATTCAGTAATAGTTGAATATAGAAAATAATGGTAAAGATCAGGTAGATTTAATCAGATCTGAGATATGTGGAAGTAGAGAGCTATTTAAAGGTTTGCTGTTTTTAACAGGAGTATCAAGTGAGATTGATTTTTCATCTCTTCACCGGGCTCTTTCAGAAAGGCCTGTCAGCTAGCTCCATCCCTAACACTTTTAGGGATGTTGACCCCTAGCTGGCAAAACTTGTGTTTAAAATCCCAAATATTAAGCAGATAAAAAACTTAGATCGTAAATACTTTGATAACTCATCTCCACGGAATTGTATGTCTGAGGGAAAAAATACAGGGCTGCAGGTCCTACGAGGCCACAAAAGCTAACTACAGAGATAATCTTTAGCTATTTTGAAAACAGTAGGCCTTGACTACAGTCATCTCTCGCATGTCCATTAGTCTTACTAAGGTCCTGCTGGCGTCAGAGAGATGGCTCTACGACGCACCGAAGCAGTATGTCTGGCCAGAGAAGTAGGAAGGCTCAACTGCCTTGGGAGGTGCAAGGAGTAGCGCTAGCAAGTCGCTGCTAGGCCTCTGCCAAAACCACCAACGGATCCGCAATGCGCCTGGCCAAATTGCAGCAGCTTAGCTCTTTAAATACGGCATAACAGAAAAAGCCTGTCTGGAGAAAATAAGAATCCGCGGCAGAAACGGAATGCATGGTGATTCAAAGGTTTTTACTCAGCCAGCATGGTTCCCTCGCCACACTGCAAATCCCAGCATCCACTCCTTCCACGGGAGCCAATGAAAAAGCTACAAGTTCCCGCAGCCAATCACATTCTGAGCCAGTGTATCACCCGACTGAATTCTGGGATTTGTGGTTTTCACGTGGCAACATTACACCATGGTGGTTAAGGCAATACAGGCCACGCGTCTGATCCCAAACGAAAGCTCCCTGTTATAATTCTTATGTTGGTTCTGCAAGCTAACTCCTTAATTGCCGTTACTCCCAGGCTTTCTCCTTCTCAAAGATCGTAATCTTTTTGTCTTAATGTCACTAAATAATCCAGTTATTTTCAGATTAAGGCCCCCTTGTTCCACTCATCTCCCGTCCTTTAACCGTCACTTTAAAGTCTCGCGAGAACAGCCCCTTTTAGTCATCGTCATGCCTCCAAAAGGCGGGTCACGCGAAAATTGACACAGGCTTCAGCCAACCGAATTGTGCTTTAACTCTCGTCTGCAGCGTGCTTGGGCGAGGCCTCGTGAACTCTGACCTTAGCTTTCCGTAGCGTCCTGCGTCTGCCGCCCCCGCCCCCAGAGCGAAGTAGGCGGGCTTTGGCCTTTTGCCCTAGGGAGCGAGTGCGGAGGGAGTGGGAGCGAGACGGCCCTGAGTGGAAGGGTCTGGTTACCCATAGTGGCCGTGCTGTACGTCTCGCCGCCCATGAGCTCGTCCTCCCGCGAACAGCGCCGTCGTTAGGCTGGCCCGGTAGCCTCGGCTTACCCCGGGACAGGCCCACGCCTCGCCGGGGAGGGGGCAGCCCGTCTAGGCGCCTCCCTAGTCAGCGTCGGCGTCGCGCTGCGACCCTGGAAGCGGGAGCTGCCGCGAGCAAGAGGAGGAGCTCCAGCGGCGGCGGCGGCGGCGGCAGCGGGCAGCAGCTCCAGCAGCGCCAGCGGGCGGGATCGAGGCCGTCAACATGGCGAGCGCCTCGTACCACATTTCCAATTTGCTGGAAAAAATGACATCCAGCGACAAGGACTTTAGGTGAGGCCGAGATCCGACCCTCACCCCAGCTCTGAGTTCCCCCAGCAGCGGCCCTGGCCGTCACGCAGGCCTTGCCCCACCCCTTCGGCCGCAGCCGGTAGCTTCGCTGCCCGGAGGTCTCCAGCCCACCGGTCCGCTGGCCTTTGGAGCCCGGCGGGCCCCTTTCCTCTCTCTTCTTGCAACCCCCTCCCCCCATTCTTTCCCCTAGGCCGTTGCCCGCCGCGGTCTCCAGGCCTCTTTTGCGTCTCTAAGCGCCCCCAGAGCCTCCCCTGCGCCCCACTAGGAGGCGATTCTCGTGTCTCTGGTAGCGCGAAGGAGCGAAACCACCCACCATTGTGGAGAACGGAGTTGCTCTAGCGGGGAGACCGGGCACCGGGCCTACCCGCTTGCCATCCTGTGGCGCTAGGCCGCCCTGCTCGCTGGGGCCGCAGCTGCTGGGGGACCCAGTACTCTCCTCCCTGCCCGCAGGTGCGCGTGGGCCTGGCTGCATTCAGGTGGAATGATGAACTTTTGCGCTTTTGGCTGATGGGGTTATATACTTCTTTTTTGGATTTTTTCTTTTCGTGAAGGTTGGAAGAAGGGGGAGGGGAGCCAGGATGGAGGAAACTTCGCTCGTAGGGTTTTCCCGCCAGCATCACTGTCAGTTCCCCTCGTCAGGTAAAACCCATTTAGGAACTCAGGGTTTCAGTCGCATGTCCTTATATCCAAAATCACTACCAAAGGGGTGAGTTGCTGGATCTGAATGTTAGCAGATGGATCTTCTTCAAAAGGAAGAGATGTTTAATACAGAGCTGGTGAATGTGAAGCTTTATTACAGCAGTTCTGCTCAGGAGATTTGTAATGTTCCAAATTGCTGTAATATGCATAGTGAAGATTTGTTATATTTTTACAGGTCATCTTTGTTTTTTTCTTTGCATGCTATGGTGATTGTTACATTCTTTCCTGCCTCCCATCTCTTCACAAATACGTTCTCGACCTAAAAAAAAACAAAAGAAAAAAAAAAAAGCTTGTTTCCTTATACCTGTTTTGTTCTCTAATGCTTCAGTGATTGTGATTTGGGTGCACTTTAAAGGAAAGAACAAAGAGTCCTCAACTAAAATTGTGGCTAAAGAGCTTGTTTGTTTTATATGAACAATATGTTTTAACACCTTGAAAATATGTCTAAACCGTGTGGACTGGGAAAAACTTTTCAGATATGTGAAAGGAGAACCATGAAAAAGTAGTAGTTGCATTCCTGATTAAATTGATACACTGGCTTATTAAAATAGTCAATGACCACAAAGTCACGTATTACTTAAAAAAACATTTCTACCTAGGCAGCTTTTAAGTGTTGCATTTAAAACTTAAAAACCAGTTTGCTAATGGTAAAAAATTTAGTATTGTAACTTTTGGGAGGTGACATAGGTTTGTTTTGTGTATTTTAGATTTGTTTAGTTCTAGGGCCAAAATTAAGATTCTTGGGGGAATTAAAAGTTTTGTGTTATTTTACAGATTGGAATGCTGTTTGAATCTCTTTGGGGCTTTGCTAGCTTCCGATTGATTCAAGTCAGAGGTGTGTGGTGTGATTTCCTCTCTCTTTCTGTCAGTTTGGCTCATCCTGTAAAAGTAGTAAATTTTATTCTGATTGTGGTCAGTTTCAGGCTAAAGGTAGCACTTTATAATAATAGAATTTTGTTCAACTAGTAAGACTTCTGTATGGGTAATAAGTTTAGAAAGGCTAAAGAAATTATGTGGTGATACCATACATGTGATTATTGACTAAAGCTTGCTTTCTTAAATTTCCTGTGAAAGGTAACATATACATACCTGGTTTTTTAGAAATAAATTATATGAAAGAAATAATCCTTATATGAAATGACAGTCAATGCTGAATTTGATAAAGATTATGAATTTTGGTTGTACTGAATCAACATTGCCTGGAGGATTGGTGTAATATTAATATATTCCTAATAGTTGGTGAATATTAAACAAGGTATGTTTAAGAGCAGTAAGTGATTTCCAGTAATTTGACAAAACTAAGATATTTTTATTAACTGTGTTCTAAAAACCGTTTTTATAATATGCTGTAGCCATCTAGTTAATACACAGGTGTTTGGAACTAAAGCACTTTATGTATTCAGTTTAAACAGACATTTAAGAATTAAAATCGTGAGTGTTTGGAGTCAAGTATTTTGAAATTTTTTTCTGATATTTTTAGTATAGGCATTTATTTTAATACATTTTTTTTTAATACTTTGTTCTCTTTAGAAGTTTATTTTGGCTTAAATACCAAGATTTGTGGCTGCATATTTAAAAATACCTAGCACTAGAAGGATCTTGAGGGCAAGGTTAATTAACATTATGGAATGACCAATATGTGCAAAGCACTCTACCTGTACTAAGGACTAAGAAAGAAAACAGTGCTGCCAAAATGAAGAACAAAGTTTATTCTCTCCATGGTAGAGTCCAAAGAGAATTTGACCTAGTCAGAAGATCTGGGTTCTAATCATGTGTGATTCTTTGTTATGAACTGTAAGATCTTATGCAAGCTACTTAATTTGAGATTTTCACTTCTGAGAGGCGTGGACATGACTAATTACAAAAGGTTGCTTACAGGTGTAAAATGTCAGATCTGTTTAGATAATTACATCGTCCATTAATACAGAGGAGGTAAAGGAATGAATGCAGGCTTAAAAATTTGGAAATTTCAGCATTTTAAAAGAATCTTTTTGTAGGACTTAATAGGCTCAATTTATTGAAAAAAAAATTGCCTAGTATTTCTTTTGTGTTTTAGTATTTATTGTGCATTATTTAAAGGTAGGATATTAAGACTTAGGAGAAATGGGGAAGCATTAGGATGAGAAATGTCGTTGTTAGGAACTCTGATGCCATATACAGAGTTAAAAAAAAAAATACTAGGAGCTCTTTTATAAAAAAGGAGGAGGCATTTGTGTGTTCTAAATACCAGGATAGTGCCTGTTACCTGCTAGCCTTGGTTTAGTGAAAAGTTATTATTTTTAAAATAATGGATGCTAATTCAAATAAACCTTCAGAAGAAAAATGAAGAAACATTCTTTGGGATAGTACCTTAGAACAGTGCTTCTCATCACTTCCTCCCAAAAAGAAACGCTTCTGGAGTATACTGAGACTTTTTGCGGGAAAAAATTTACACCAGTGTATATAGTTATTTTATTTTATTTATTTATTTATTTTTGAGATGGAGTTTCGCTCTTGTTACCCAGGCTGGAGTGCAATGGCGCGATCTCGGCTCACCGCAACCTCCGCCTCCTGGGTTCAAGCAGTTCTCCTGCCTCAGCCTCCCGAGTAGCTGGGACTACAGGCACGTGCCACCATGCCCAGCTAATTTTTGTATTTTTAGTAGAGACGGGGTTTCACCATGTTGACCAG